>JACXGJ010014811.1:0-14336 GCA_016801105.1 Esox niger
TGTTATTTATATATAACAGCCCCCCTCAGCCCCCATGTTATTTATATATAACAGACCCCTCAGCCCCCATGTTATTTATATATAACAGACCCCCTCCACCTCCATGTTATTTATATATAACAGACCCCCTCCACCTCCATGTTATTTATATATAACAGACCCCCTCCACCTCCATATATTTCCATATAACAGACCCCCTCCACCTTCGAATTATTCATTTATAACAGATTCCCCTCAGCATCCATGTTATTTATATATAGCTTAAATAAGAGACCACTGCACCTTCTTTCCTTTCCAAAACTGTCTAAAATGAATGTTTTGAGTGAGGAACAGAAGGGTTAAAATTAGGAGATCACTGCAAATTGAACGTTTCTGTTCCTCATTCAAAAGTTGCCTTTTAAACTCTTTTTGGAAATGACTGAAAAAGGTGCAGTGGTATCCTAATTTTTTCTGGAGCTTTATAATACAGATGACGGATCCGGAAATAGTTCTTCAGATGTTTGCTCTTTTGAGCGTCACCTGTCTAATGCAAACCCGGCAATTTGCCTCATCAAAATTATTGGGCTCACCTCTTTCATTTAGCTTAACACCAAAATGTGCTCAGGGGGGGTGCCGTTGTGTTTGGCTTTGGAAGTACCACTTAATCAATATTGTTAACAATTGCTCTTCACAAAACGCCACCGCAAGGCAATGGCAATGACATTTCACTGCGCATCATTATGGTTCACCTCTCGCTCTGCTGCAAATATTCTAGCCTAGTTTTAGTAATTTTCGGATATTTCTATACATGCGTTTTAATGCGCATTATAAAATTAGGAAATATGGATGGAAATGACAGTAGTCGACTTAACGATGTTTATTTTCTTTTGTCGATCAGAGTTGATGCGACAAATAAGCGACGGAAAGTCATTTGTTTATTTAATAATATTGTCACGAAATTACATAACGGTGCATTTGTACAAAACTATTCTAAAACAGGGTTAAACACAATTAAATAAGTTTCAGGAAATGATCGGCGCCTATACATTTCTGCAGAGCTGTCAAACGCCCTTTTGCACCTACGCACTAAATATCCTAACTGATGGAAAAGGACATAATTCACGTGGTATTTGTTGGGACGTTTCTGACTTTGGGATAAAAATCCCTGGAAACTAAAAGAAGTTTAGATCGTTGGCAAGTTTTGTTATAGTTTTTATGTTGTGTTACACTGCGTATTCCTACTCCATTCATTCTCAGCCCCTGTGGTTCTCATCAGAGGCCACACACACACACACACAGCTGAACCACATTCTGAGCCAGGGATTCATTATTGTGTTCTATTGAAACCTCTTGTTTTGTTGCATCACGAGGCTCTCTGGTGGAAACGAGGCCTGCGATCTCCTTACAGGAAGTAGGTTTTGCCTGCTGCCTTCAGCTCCTCCACTGTGATTTGACATATAGATGAAGCTGTTCTAGTCATGGACACAGCTCCCCCCTCTATCATTGGATATTATAAAGGAGGCTGTTCTAGTCATGGGCACACCCCCTTTCCTCCATCTTATTTTATAGAAAGGTGTGTGTGTGTGTGTGTGTGTTTGAAATACTAACTTTACACTTTTTATGGCCAAGTCTGTACATGTCATCTATGTGTATGTATTCCATGTGTGGATCAAGGCTGTGTTTCTTGATCAAAGAGGTTTAAACATCCACCTTTGGATAAGTGTCTCTGCAGTCAGAATGAATGGCTTTGTGTGGACAATGAGCATAATCTAACTATCAAAGTTGATCTTCAACGAGCTTGTTGTTCTAAGCTCCAGGACAAAGCTCTGTCTTTGTCGGCAAACTGGCTCTATATGTATGGAGAATTGTCAGAACCACAATAACGTGTGGTCACCTGAGAGAAACGGAAACGCTGTTTACTCACATAACCTTGAAGATGAATGTGGAATAACAGCCTGCATTGCTGTGTAAGTGAAACCCTGTCGTCTCATTGGCAGGCAACAGCCTAGCCTGGTAGATGATATCAAGGGATGGAAGGACACTGCTGTAGACTGGGCAGTGTTGTGCGCCATGCTCCTGAATAGCAATACTCAACACCAGCTAACTGATGAATAGAGTGGAGCGATTAGCATTGATATTGCTACGCTCTCCACCTCCTCCCAGGCATTTAGATCCACCAGCTACAGATGTCGGATGCTTATTCGATCTCCCGGTTGCAGCAGAGCTTTTTCTCAGAGCTGAAATATTGAACACTACGTCATGCACCAATAGCCTTGTTCAACTGGACTATGTTTCTATTTCACAAAACTCAAACCGATACTAAAATAAAGTCCAAGTCACCCCTGTCTGGGGGTGGGGAGCGCCGGATCCGCCACCTCATCCCGTAATGAGTCTTGGAGAGCTATGGACCTCCTCTCCAATGGTACCCTGGTCTGTTAGGGCAGACGTCTTCCTGAAGGCCTCCCACAGCATTCAATATATTTGATTTGTTTAACTAGGACAGCCCACTCATGAACAATTGCTTGTGTTTTCCTGGACGTCCTACAAGCTTTAACTAACTTGAATATATTTAAACTGCTCGTGTTCAGATAATAAGAACCGGCATGTAGCTGAACTTTCCGTCCAGAATGATGTCTGCACTTCGACTGTGTTGAACGTGACAAATAGAGCAATTACTATTATGGATTTCTGACCATTTCATAAATAGGTTATGCCGCGCTCTCTCTCTCTCTCTCTCTGTCTCTCTTACTCTGTCCCTGTCTTTCTCACTGTGGTTCTTTCTCTGTTTCTTTGTCAGCTCGGCAACAGCTGAGTTCACAGCTCTGCAGCTAGAAGGTTTAGAGAATGCTTTGTCTTTGAAACAATGAGGGAGTGATTCATATCTTCATTCTTTTGATTTTCAAGTCATTGACAGTCATTTTTCATCTCTTCTTTGTAGAGTAGTTCTAATTCCGTATTGATTTGTGCACCTTTTTTAGCCTCCTCATCACGATCTCTGCTTTTATCTATCCTGTAACATGTCGCCTTTGCCTTCAGAGTATTAAGTCGACTTATTTAAGTATGTCTATTTTTCATAAACATCTTTCAGATCAATACCACAGTCCTCTATCCAAGGACTTGATTATGATGGATAATATTTGCCAGCCCTTGTGTGGGCTAGTAAGACAACAGAGAATGTCACATTTCTTTCTCACGTAATCTCCCGTTTGAAAGCTAACCACACTTACCATAAGGCCCTGTAATGTCCAAAGTGAATTAACGAATGTTAGTAGCTGGAAGTTGTAGTGCCAAGTGTCACAGGCTGCGCTGGTCTTCAGCACTGTGCCAGAGGACTAACAGGCTGCGCTGGTCTTCAGCACTGTGCCAGAGGACTAACAGGCTGCGCTGGTCTTCAGCACTGTGCCAGAGGACTAACAGGCTGCGCTGGTCTTCAGCACTGTACCAGAGGACTAACAGGCTGCGCTGGGACTAAGGTGTAATTTGGGACGCTGCCTGAGTATGCTTGTATATTGTGGGAAAACACATCTCTCACAGGCCTTGCTGCCGACAGCCATTTCGCCTGGTGGATTGTTGACTTCTGTTCGGGACCAGCCCACTGCATAGGGCTTAGTGTGCAGTTTGGGCCGGGCAGCAGTATGTTTTAAGGCCCCCTGCTTTGGTGAATGGCCAGCCTTGTGTTCCCATGGCCTCCGAGTTGCACCTCACAGTTCACAGGCCAGCCCATAATAAGCAGGGGCAGAATGAGACCCGTGGTCGTCATGGGCCCAGCCAACGCTTTTAGACCAACCTGCTCTTTGGAAACCGTTACAATGCACACTAACGGAACGCCTCTTCAGACTTCAGAATGACTCCTTTTTAAACCACTTCATTTTGGGATGGAGCATCTTGACCAAATGGGGGCAAGATTAGTAACCCGCGGCACAAGCTCCCCGAGACACTGGACGACACTAAAGTGCTCCAGCAAGTCATCAAGTGATTTTGGGAGTGTGTGTGAGTGTGTTGTATGTGTGTGAGTGTGTGTGGTGTGTGTTAGTGAGACAGGGAGTGCTGTGGCTGTTGTCTTGGTATAGTGGTGTGTGTTTGTGTGTGGTGTGTGTGTGGCGTGTGTGTGTGTGTGTGTGTGTGTATCTGGTGTGTTAGTAAGCGAGGGAGGGCTGTGGCTGAGGTCTTGGTATTGTGGTGTGTGTTTTTTGTGTGGTGTTTTTATGTATGTGTGTGTGTGTGTATATATTTGTGTGTGGTGTGTGTGTGAGTGTGTGTGTGTATATGTGTGTGTGGTGTGTGTGTGGTGTGTGGGTAAGTGAGGGAGGGCTGTGGCTGAGGTCTTGGTATTGAGGTCTCTTTCTCATTAATCACAGCCATCTTTTCAGCTGTCAGAGGCAACAAAAGGTGACCCCTACTTCTCTGCACAATGACTCCTGCTATAAAGAGTTTTGTATAGAGGAAGGGCCAGATGTAGTTTAGCCATCTTACAGAGGTTTATCTGGTTGAGGAAGCCTGGTCTATATGGGGCGTCTAGGGTCCCCACTCAAAACCCTTCCTGGAGAGGGTTTGGAATCATGATATTATGCAAATCCCCCTCTTTATTTAAAAATAAATGCATTTCGTTTCCTGGTGGACTTTTATATGGAACAATGTGTTGTTAACTGACAGGTTTGGAGTCATTGTATGTCACATTTGTCAACCCACCGTGACAAACATATTTGAAAGACAGTTCAACCAGAACGATGTATTTTCAATGTATTTTGCAACATCCCATGATCAGTGGGTTTATATGTTTCTCTGGCAAAAATATTATGCTGAATGAAGAGAAAGTCTAAGTACCTCATCCACTTCTTTCCGTGTCAAATCAATCAATGAGCTCTCTGGATTATTTTGTGGCCAATATCTACAGGCTGCCTGCGCCACATCATGCAATATCCTCTCTATAGTGCCCTGCTGTTGAATAAAGCCCACTGGGTCAATAGCAGTACACTCATATAGGGTACACATTATATGTCCATTGGGATCTCACCCACAGCACCAAATTGGATCAATGCTTTATAATTTACCTTGCATTCTGCCACATACTTGTCTCTGTCCGTGGGACCCTCTGGTCATTTCCAGCTCAGTAAATGAAACGAACCCGGGTGGGGAATGTCTGCACCTTAAGTGAGCCTCAGAGAAAACAAAACAGTGACCTAGCTGCTAATCAACTTCATAAATCCACATGCACACGCCTAAAGCCTCAGTGGCTCTGTCTCCAGATGGGTGTCATAAATAGCACACTGCATACTAGCGCACTATGTAGGGAATAGGACTCTATTTGAGTTGCAGTATTTCTGCTAATGTGCCAATGGCTAGATGACTTTCTGCTGTGTAGGAGTGTTTCAGACTCTGATGCTTAGAGATACTGCTTTAAGTTTCAGGGCCCGAATAATGGGCTAATGTACTTAAGTTTCAGGACAATAATAATGGGCTTATCTACTTATTTAAGTTTCAGGACCAAATAATTGGCTAATCTCCTTATTTAGGTTTCAGGACCAATAATTGGCTAAACTACTTAATTAAGTTTCAGGACCCTAATAATGGGCTAATGTGCTTATTTAAGTTTCAGGACCTAATAATGGGCTAATGTACTTATTTAAGTTTCAGGACCTAATAATGGGCTAATCTACTTATTTAAGTTTGAGGAAACTAATAATGGGCTAATCTACTTATTTAAGTTTCAGGACCCTAATAATGGGCTAATCTATTTATTTAAGTTTCAGGACCAATAATTGGCTAATCTACTTATTTTAGTTTCAGGACCCTAATAATGGGCTAATCTACTTATTTAAGTTTCAGTGGGATATCATGTGGATTTTCTTTCTGTGGTTGATGAAGGACTGACACTGCCAGGATTGACAGAATTTATTATAAAGCTTTTCATTTTTATCCACCTTCATTTTTACATAGAAAACAGGCTGAGACCCAGGAGCCTTTCATGCCCTGTTTACCCAAAATACAAATCAAATAATAAATCATTAGAATTATAATAATAAACCAGAACAAAGACAAGAGGTTTTTACAAATTCTGAAACCCTAACTAAACATTTACAAATAACAAATTTTATGTTATGAAATATAATTATGTTTTAAAAGAAAAAATATATAATTCTCCCATGATCACAAATGTCAGCATATGGAATTCTGTGATAAGAAAATATCAGAGGCAAATGTTGTGCATGTCAAGAAATTGTGAATGGATGGATAAGTACAAGTTCCAATTGATCCCAGTTTGTGGACAGTTTCAACCCATTTAACGGCTCTCAGTGGATTTGTTGCTCTTCCTCTGATTGATCACCAGATGATGATTCACACCTTGCAAACTCTGACAACAGCCAGAGCCACGACATTTCTATGGGCCACATAAAAAGGAATACCTGTGATGGGACTTCGATCATAAACTTTACGGGACCAAGATTTGTTGTGACATATTTTGTCTAAAATGAATGTGCGCCCCAGTCTTAAACCAGAAACACTGTTATGGACAGAAGCAGAGATCAGAACACAGAACTTATGATGTCATCCAGGACATGTGGGTCATAACCCTACTGTGACTGCAGTCTAAATGGCACCCCAGGGCTCATAACTAACTTTTTTCCTCACTGTCCCGGCGCTGTCCCGAAAGTCCATTTCAACTGGCCCAAACTGAACTTTTTCCATCCCAAATTTAGAACACGTTTTGAAGTACCAACATGGGTTTAGGTCCACCGGTCATTTGTTTATTTCTGACACAGACAGTTGACATTACATAAACCAAATGTGTTTAGTTATTTTTTTATTTAATTTATGAATTTAACTCAATTCCATGGAGATGATGTTGAGATATTCTATGTCACCACAAGCTGCCTGATTAAACACCACCACAATACAGCCTACCAAAAAGCATGTGTTCCCCAGACTTCTCGTTCTCTGCTTCACCCACACTTTCATTCTATAGTAACTAACAATAACGTCAGCCAGCAAAATATGTAGTCACCTAATTATATATCAAATGTGTCTAACCTAAATATTTACATAACAACGGCTAGCCAGGCATTATTGTTTGAAACCTGGACATTAAACATAACCTATTTTAGCTTTCTTATTGCCAATAGCCAAAATCCGACCATAGAACAAAATGCGGATTATTTTGACCCCTTCCTGATTGAAACCTGCGTTGTCTTTACTATTTGATTTACAAAACATTTATTGGACTTTCCAAAGGCAGTAAGGCTCAATCCTATAGTTGCATCTTCCCTCTTTCATTTTCCCCCATTAGCGAAAGTAAATAAATATCCACCAGTCACATTACAAAAACCGCTTGCATCAAATGCGCATTTTGACAATGTCCGTCAATTGATGCGTCGCCATCCTCACAGATGAATGCAGCGCTTGTAATGTGACTTCGTTATTCATAGTCAATTAAATGTTACGCTAAACCTGACGATTTCATTGGCATTGTGTTTAAACATGTTTGTATGGAACCACTGGTGAATGCATTTAGTATTTTTTCCCGTCGTCCCAAAGCCTGTGTTGAACCGTCTCAGACATACTTTTGAATCTTTCGAGCCCCGTGGCATACTAACAAGTACTAGTGCCTGCATAGGGAATGGGCTGACATTTAGGACGCCGACTGTACAAAATTGCAATCTTTCTCATGAGTAGGGCTGTCACGCTGACAGTTAAGTTGACTTTTAATTGTCGCACAAATAATTGCAATTAACGACTGCACTGTTTATATTGTAAATTGTATGTCACACTTACAGTGTAAGACAAATAATATTGTAAGCCAAAAAATACACATTGATGGATCCGGCGATTTTTCTAGAGAATTGTGGTGATTGCTCTTTTGATCGCCAACTTTCTGGTGCAAATCAGGCAATCCGCCTGCTACAATTATTGGGCTCACCTCTTTAATTTAGCTTAAAACCAAAATGCGCCCAGAGAGGTACAGTTGTGTTTTACTTTGGAACTACCACTTAATCAATGTTGTTAAAGGGATTGTTTGTCCAAAAATCACATTTTGGTTACAGTCCCCTAACCCCGAGTAGGTCCTCAGACACATAGTCATTTTTTTCAAACAATCCATTATTCAGTTCTGTCTCAGTCAGTAATAAGCGCTATTAGCATCTGACAAATTCAGGAATGTAAACTGTATGTACAGTACCTCTTTTGCAAAGCTGCATTACAAGCCGAAAACAACTCTAAAACACTCAAAAAAGACAAGTGATGGTGTTTACCTCAAAGAATATGTCATATTCCTCAAAATAAAATTAGAATTTTTGTGATGTAATTCTCATTTCAAATGAAGGCCTACTTCCTGTGTAGTAGCCCTGTGTTTGCTGGTCAGTTTTGTTCACAATTGTATCAATCCACATGTTCTTTCGGGTAGAGTAAGTTTATATATCACAGTAAACGAAAGTCAGTATTCGCTAGCTAGAAAGCAAGTTACCTATTTCGTCTTTGATATTCACCTCGGACAGGAAAATACATATATGGTAGCGACCTTGGAATGGCCACCCTTTGCCCCTCCAAATGGGATTTCCCTGTTTGGAGTAGTGGGCCTGTCTGTGGAGCCGATGGTTGCGGGTTCGAGACACTGCCTGCCAGTCGCTACATTGGTGTCAGAAGTAGGATTGGCCCGGATGGCCAACGCAGAGGCGTGTCTGTGTGAGGGACTTGGTAAAGTGAAGCGCGAGGACACGCTCTCCCGTTTGGTGGAGGGTCAATCAGAGTTGATGTGACAAATAAGCAACAGAAACGCGTTTGTCTATTAAATAATAATGTTGCAGAGATGGAGTCAAGACGCAGCAGGTCGACCAAGACCACAACCCTAGAGACCCAGACCAAGACCCAGCAGGTCAAGACCATTACAAGACCAAGACCATTTTGAACACAAAAAAACAAGACAGAGACCTTAACAATGAGAATATTAATATAAGTTAATAAATTATTTTATTTTGTAGTCCACAGCATAACATTGTTCTGTAGAAGTAAACCTTTACTAGAAGAAATTACTTTAGTGTTTATATGAAAAAGTATTAGGTTGAAATTAGTTTACAAAATCTGAAATAAAAAAATGCTATGTGCAGTAAGTATTTTTTTGTCAATTTATACTGAGAAAACTGAAAAGGCCACATCACATTTGATCTTTAACGTGTGTGTTGTAACATAAGAAAATAATCTTGGACAGCATTTCTGGGGACAGTTTAGCTCGGTGGGGAGTCATGACAAGCCCCCCCTAACTAATGAGCTTCTCCACCTCAACTGATCTGGCTGGGATACAAAAGACCTGGTACAGGGGCTCAAGCTTTCCAAATGTTTAACTCTTTCAGCTTTTGCCAGGGGGCATTTTCTCAGAAGAATGATGGGGTTTCTTCCAAAGCTGCCATCACAATCATGCGTGGTGTTGCAGGCCTCACCTGGGCAGGAGAAGCTCTGTCTTTTTGTTTTGCCAAAGAGGACTTTGGGACTACATTTTCCTGTAGTGCCAATCATTCTATTTGGCCCTATAACTGGCCCTTTTTGGTTAGTGATTTCAGCTTTATGTTGCTGCATTAGACTCTCAGCTTCTTTGATTATAGCACCAATGATTTTGTCTTTCAAAGGAGACTTTATGTTTTCTGATCCTGGGTGATCTTCTTCCAACCACACAGTGATGGTGTGGATCAAGAACAGCGGCTGTTAGATAGATATCACTGCCAAATCATTTTTGCCTCTCATCAGCTCTGGTTCTGTTAGGGACAATTTCCAGCATTTGTAAAAGCCATCAAACCTTCAGCACAGGGATTCGTGCAATGAATTAACAACTGCAGAATGATGTATTGGATGAGTTGTGGATGAGGCTTCTGCTGGGACCAAATGCTGGTGCAGTGCAATAACTGACGTCCCCACAACACAAACAGTGGCGTACTTGCTTCCCTGGCAGACCTTGGTGGCTCCAGCGAATGGTTCCAGGATATCCACCAGGTCTACTACAGCAGCATGCTGCTTGGTGAAAATCAGGTTAGGCAGATCTTCGTCGTGGAACAACTGTGAAAGCTTGGTTTGCTCAAGTTTACTCACAGCAGCCAGTTGTCTGTGCACACCGCTCCATCTTGTGACGTTTGTGCCGGGAATCGATCTTCCTTCACCAAACTTGTCTTCAAATGCTTCTTTAAACATGGTGCTCTGGTGCTCCAAGACCGGTCTGAGAGAGTACACCTAGGACAGCAATGCTTTCAGCATCCATAGCAGCATGATATTCTTCGCTGTCTTGCGGCTTGGTTACCTTAAATTCATTAAAGACTGTAGAGGCCTTTTTCATGTTTGAGGCGTTAACTGTCACAATGTATGTGACCGTGGTATTCAGATGATTCTGATGCATAGCACTTTCAATACATTTAGCAATCTTTTCCTCTGTCTTTCACCTGCTCAAAGGTAATGAGACAAGAACTTGTTGTAAAGTTGATAAATGCGTGATAGCTGTAATAGCTAGAAAAGAATGGCATTCGCAATCTTTCCAGTGATCCAGTGTGCATGCAAAATGATGTGTGGTACCCAGCAACTCTATAATTCTTTGGGTTCTTCTAGAATATTGTTCGGGAATAACAATTCATGAAATATGCCTTTGAGAGGGAAGAGTGGCCTTGGGGTTGAGATCATGTACAAATTGCTGAAATATGCATTTTTACCTAAAGCCACTGGAAGCCACTGGGTGGATCCAGAACAAAGGAAGACAATCCGAAAATATAGGCAATCCTATTCCTCTTTGGGTTGCTTCCAAGTATTCTTCATGGACTGAAGGATGTTTCTTTTTTAAGTGCCTTAAAGAGATAAAGAAATGTTTTACTTTTCCATGCACTTGATATGATTTTACTGTGTGCATGAAACATTCATACATTTTAAGTTTCTTTTTACTGTATGATTACAATTTGTGTTGAACAGTTTTTTGATGATCCAGCAAAAATCTAAGTGGAGTAGCATAGTCCTTATCCAAAAATAAGTGGATGAACAGATAAATTAAAATGATATAGAAATACAATTCCTGACCCCACAAGTATATTGGGAGATACAGCTCTGGAAAAAATTAAGAGACGAATGCACCTTTTTCCAAAAAAGTTGAAAGATTTTGAGTGAGGATCAGAAGGGTTAAAATCATGAGACCACTGCAAATTGAACACCTCTGTTACTTGCTCAAAACTTTCCCTTTCAACTTTTTTGAAAGGAAAGAAAAATGTGAAGTGGTTTCTTATTTTTTTCCAGAGCTGTATATGATACGGTTAAATGGACTTGAAAAATTGTAAGTCAATGCAAATATCAAATTATCTATTGATTAATTGATTTTTTACTTGTTTTCTTTTCAACCATTTTGCTTTAAATAAACTGATTGGAATGTCATATCTACCTACATAAGCTATTTCGATAGATGACGGTGCTCAAGTTACCTCCAAACAGCTAATTGCAGCAACCATTCTGAGAAGCATTCGGAAAAGTGCCGAGAATGAGAAAAGTGAAAAGCGGACAAAGCAATTACCAATATGACTTGTTAACTAGGTTAATGTTAGCTAATTAGCTAACATTTCAAATGTTTATCTTGCCAAAGATGTTGTACCTAGCACTTCAATGACACCGGCTTTGCAAGTTTTTCGTGTAGCCTACATCATTAACGTTCTCAAAGGTGTAATTGACCACAGCCGGATCCTGAAAGTCCCTTGACATAGTGACGTACGAACACTAAGCATATAGGAAGCTAAATTAGGCTAACATCCATACATGCTAAATCTTATTTTCACACTGCTGTGCTTAGCTAAATAGCGAACACGTTAGCTAACTGGCTAAGAAGTTAGCTAGATGGCAATCATTAACTTTACTCAGTCAGGTTTGTTGTGAGTACCCGTAGTATTTACATAATTGGCTGTGGGTACTTGTCAAAATTGGAAACAGCATTTTCATGTAAAGTTTTTGGCCACGATTAAAAGTTTCGTGTCCATCTCATCACCATGTTAATGTTGGCCAAATTAGCTAGTGTAGCTACCTAGCCTACCTAACCAATACTTTAGCTTGGTAACATGTATGAATATACTATAAAAGCTGCGTGAAATAAGTTATGTCAGCAGTATACCTGAACAAATTATGTCCACTTAAGATAATGAGCTGCGTATTAGTTAACAAGCTATGCTTTACTTGCAGACATCAGGGGTTGCAGGCGGCTGCAGACATGTTTGGTGCCCGTTGACATGCAGTTCAACAACGCATGAGAAAAAACATGCTACAGGTGCACTAATGGACCAGCCAGCCACAGGGCTGTCAAACGCTCTTCTGCACCTATAGGCACTAGACCTCCTAACTGATGGAACCCGACATCATTCCTGTGGTATTTTTTGAGATATTTTTAACCTTGGCGTTAATTGGAATTTTAAAAAAAATGCAAAAAGATCGCTGTCATAAAAATAATTGCGATATGCCTGAAATAATCAAGATTAAAGTATTATGTAATAACTGTGATTGCCCTACTCATGAGCAGTTTATGGTAATGGGTTCAGTTTTCTTCTGGATAGAGTAGGTTCAGTACCGTGAGATCCCTTGTAAAGTGTGACTGGGTTCCTACAGAACCATGACCTGTGACACTGAGCTACATAGGGGCTGGCTTTAGATGGCATGTAGGCTATAGGTAGATTCATCAGGACGGACTGGGACAAACCTAATGCTCCTTCTTTACTAAGGGGTTTTGATCACTAGATCAGCCATTACCTGACTACCGGAAGGTGCACATTAAATTAGGTATTATAAAAAACGATTTAACCAAAGACTCCAACAAAGTCTCCAACCAGCCATACCAACAGACCAGGACGTCCCCTAATGTCTCGTCTTTCTTCTCCTCCCAGAGTGGCCGTGACTGACTTGGCTGTGTCAACCTGCCGTGGGTGTGTACGAGAGCAAAGAGGCAGCCATCATGGAAGTGAAAGAACGCAGGCCGTACCGCTCGCTGACAGCACACAGAGACATGGAGCGCCGCTACACCAGCTCCTCTGCTGACAGCGAGGACGGAGGGAAGGTCAACCCTAAAGGTTACAGCTCCAGCGAGACCCTCAAGGCCTTCGACCAGGAGTCCAGGATGGCGGCCTATGGCAGCCGGGTCAAAGACATGGTCCACCATGAGGCTGAGGAGTTCTGTAGACAAGGTGAGAAACACACCTGCTCACTACCTGACTTTAAGGTGATAAAGAGGCACTAACTTGAATAAGCCTAGTTCTTTGACTGCCCGGGTCATGGATATAGAACCAGGTCAGCACATTCTATTTTGAAACAAATATCTCCAGAACGAATCTTAGTTTATCAACCTAGACTGTAAAACATAGAGCACCAGATTTGTGGGATTGATTCCTGGGGACTCCCAGATATAAACAATACTTTGAATAAAACCGTTTGCTAAGTGTGATTTTTTTCCCCATTTTTGTATTAATGCAAGTCCATTATGAATACAAGAGTACTAGTCTAGTATGAATGTAATGGTACAAGTCTAGTATGAATTTCATAGTATCAGTCTAGTATGAATGTAATAGTGCCAGTCTAGATTGAATATGTTGGTATTAGTCTAGTGTGAATACAGGAGCACTACTTTAGTGTGAGTACATTCATACTAGTCTAATATGAATACAAAAGTACTAGACTAGTATTACTACATTAGAACTAGACTAGTATGAATACAATTTGTACTAGACTAGTATGGCAAGATTAGTGCTAGACTAGTAAGAATACAGTTGTACTGGAATAGTATGAATACAGTAGTACTGGAATAGTATGAATACAGTAGTACTGGAATAGTATGAATGCATTAGTACTAGACCAGTATGAATACAGTATTATAAGTGTATTCATACATTAGTAGTAGTTGATTTCATGCAGATGTAAAATGAAGTGAATGAACCAGCAAGCATTTTAAAAACAGACCCTTGCTACAATATTCACCAGATACTAACCAAGAACAGAGTTTTGTCAGTTTTCTTTTAGACTTTACATACTGCTTATTGAAAGCAGTTACTAAGCTGTGATAAGAAGGACTCTGGTACCATGTGTCACTTGATCCCAAGCTTTACTAAACCTGTTTTATCCCTAAACCGAGAAAATAAATTATCCAAAATGTACAAAAACAGATATTTCATCATTTAAAATATATTATAATATAATATAAATACAGGCCCAGTAAAAACGTCTGGTTGATTGAATTTGCATTTGTTGAAATTAGTAGCACCATCAAAACCTTATTTTGCACATCAGCTGATAGTCAATTCATCCGTATTGTGTGTGTGTTTTTGTGTGTGTGTGTGTGTTTGTTGGTGTGTGTGTGTGTGTGTGTGTGTGTGTGTGTG
>JACXGJ010014812.1:0-14336 GCA_016801105.1 Esox niger
TAAACATCATGTCTTCTGTACATGCTGTGGTCTACATGGAGAGTGGGTGTAAACATCATGTCTTCTGTACATGCTGGTGTTTACATGGTGAGTGGGTATAAACATCATGTCTTCTGTACATGCTGTGGTCTACATGGAGAGTGGGTGTAAACATCATGTCTTCTGTACATGCTGTGGTTTACATGGTGAGTGGGTATAAACATCATGTCTTCTGTACATGCTGTGGTCTACATGGAGAGTGTACATAAACATCAGTGTTCCCAGGTGGCTCCTGCTTCTCTTCTGATCTTCCCCTCATTTCCCTCAAGGACCTGCAACATTGTGGAGTTTACAAGAACAAACACACTGAGAATGTTTTTTGGTATTAGGTCAAACTCTGCTTTGTTCCAAGTAGAACCTTCGCCTCATTATGTTCTACAAGGAGTTTGCATGGAACCTAAATGGTACAACCTGGAATCCAAGATGGTTTTCTATGAAGAGAACGTGATCAAACCCATTATTTTCTAGGAGTGTACTTAGACCTAAAATACGGTAACATAACGTAACAAAATCATTGCTTCCATACCACTTCAATAGATGTGTCTTAGTTTTTCAGTACCTGTTCATATCTTTAATAGAGAATAGACTGGTTCTGTCTCAGGAGGAGTTGATCCTGTAGGAGGTGATGAGAAGACACTGTTTGTGTCTCTACAGTTATATACATAATAACATATACCATTCGACATGGGTCAAGCCGAGGTTATCATACAGGCATATAAACTCTAACCTCTCTTCTTCTTCTTCTTCTTGGTCTTCTTACTGAGGTCAATCTCTGCATAGGTCACATCAACAGGTCCAGATGCTGCTGACACGTCACGTCCCATCAACATAATAACAAATACGTTCATTCGTATTCAGCCTTCTTGTCCAAATCACCAAAGACTCATATTTGGATCAAACTGTTAACTTATTAATGGGTCGGACCAGTACCTCTAACTGTCTGGACCTCAGAATAGACTGCATTTTCTTTTGGATTAGCTGGCTTTCCTGAGGAACAAATAATATGTATTTTTTAATTATTCCTATTACTGTGGAACTGGTGATTCATAAAATAATTTAATCAATTGAGAAATACCTTTTTTTTCCTTTTTCAGCTGGGTGAGTTGAATCAGAGCATATGTCACATCACCTGAACCAGAAGAACCAGCAACAACTGACACAGAACATACAGAAAACGTACTGTAGTCACACTGTACAGCAACAACTGACACAGAACTGACATAAATAGTCAAGCTTACAGACACATACAGATAGTTTCACTTGGTCACACATTACTGTAGCCACTGACAAAACCTACAGACACTTACATTATTAGGTTCATTGTAGCTTGCCACACATTCTTACCAAAAAACAATTGAATACTGTATTTTACAACAGAAAAAGTTAATTTTATGGGCTCCAACAGACGGGTACAACATTACATTACTATACCTCTGTCATTGTTGTCTGGTGGATTAATTGTGTCATAGATATTTGCGCCATCTGTTGGTTGAAGAAGACAGAGGAAAACGTTCATCCTCTGCTTATCAGGGGACAGAGTTCATACTAGGTAACATGTTGTTGTGAATAGTGAATGTTGTCAAGTCAGTGTAAGAGGTTTCAGACAGAGAATGACAGAGATCTGGTCTGGGGACTGACCATGCTGCAGTAGATCCTGCTGGGGATCCTGGTTGGTGATCTGGGTCTGGGGAGATCTACAGGGAGAGACCCTCATAAAAACATAGACAATAGATCCAGTATCAATCAACACTAGACAAAAAAGGTTTACTCACAAGGATGTTCTAGTACAACAGGAACCTGGAACAAGAAATACAGCTGTTATAGAATGTTTGTCCTGTTTTGGACTATTATAATTGAAACGTGTCTCCAACATGCACAAATACAAAAGAGTAAAGGTTTCACCTTTGCTGTTTTTATATCGACGCACCAGAACCAGCAGAACAACCAGGAGAAAACCAGCAACAACCAGACCCACAACAACTCCTACAAGGACTGATTTAAAGGATCGATCCATGACTGCAGAGAAAACAGCAAAACAACCACAGACTTAGAGGCAGATATAGACCAGAGAACACATAGAGTAGAGGGGACCAGAGAACACATAGAGAGTAGAGGAGACCAGAGAACACATAGAGTTGAGGGGACCAGAGAACACAGAGAGTAGAGGAGACCAGAGAACACATAGAGTAGAGGAGACCAGAGAACACATAGAGTAGAGGAGGAGACCAGAGAACACAGAGAGTAGAGGAGGAGACCAGAGAACACAGAGAGTAGAGGAGGAGACCAGAGAACCCAAAGAGAGTAGAAGAAGGGACCAGAGAACACAGAGAGTAGAGGAGGGGAACAGAGAACACATAGTGAATAGAGGAGGGGACCAGAGAACACATAGAGGAGAAGAAGGGACCAGAGAACACATAGAGTAGAGGAGGAGACCAGAGAACACATAGAGTAGAGGAGGGGACCAGAGAACACATAGAGTAGAGGAGGAGACCAGAGAACACATAGAGTAGAGGAGACCAGAGAACACATAGATTAGAGGAGGAGACCAGTGAACACATAGAGTAGAGGAGGAGAACAGAGAACCCATAGAGTAGAGGAGAAGACCAGAGAACACATAGAGTAGAGGAGACCAGAGAACACATAGATTAGAGGAGGAGACTGGGCTGTAGATTGACAGTAAATAGAAAAGCAGTATACATCCTGATCGTGTTAATCTAAGTGCTTTTCAACATAATTCTACACCCTAGAAACTAGAGAACACATGGAAAGAAGTGGACCATTTCCTGCAGATGGACAAAACACAAATGACCTGAGACTAGACGACATTCCTAAATCATCCTAATATGTTCTGAAACAGCCCAGATCTGAAAGTACTGGGTCCAGAATAGTTTCCTCACCTCTCACTGTCACCCAGCTTCCAGGTGATTCTCCTACATTAGATTGACATTTATAAAAGCCTTCATCTGACTTTGATACTGCAGGGATGGTCATCTCTCCTGTGGTCTCATTCCTGATCAGTACTCCATCTTTGTAGAAATCAGCTTTAATCATGTTTGATGTGGTTGTTCTGTGTTTACAGACTAGAGTCACTGTGTCTCCTTCAGTTACTGGATGGACGGGACTCTCCAGGATCACATAACCAACTGTGGAACATTATATATAAATAATGAAGCTTCATTTGCATACTGGTGTCGTCACCTTGGAGATCCTATGAATGTGTACTGTAGAACCAATCAGTCAATCGGTAAAATAACTGAATTCAGTACAATGTTTTCACTGAAAGTTTTATGCAATGTACCAACCAGTCACTGTGATGTTGACAGCATTACTGTTCTCTCCTGATCCAGACTCACACCAGTACACTCCACTGTCCTGAGTCTGTGTGGTTCTGATGGTACATGTGGACCCCTCTATTGTTCCCCTGTATGTAAGACACCCTGACTGTGTTCTTCTATCGGTGTATTTCATCAGTCTCCATCCAGTAGAGTTTCCTTTCTCATCACAGCGTAGTGATACAGATGTCCATGTAAAATGTTGAGTTCTGTTAGGATTTACTGTCAGAGAGACTTCAGACTTCAGGTCTAAAACAAACAGACAAACCTTTAGGTATTCATACACATGAAGTGTCTAAATTAGCTCAACACAATGTTAATGTATTTACTGACCTCCTGACCAGAGAAACTGGGGTTCACTGTAGTCTGTGTAATAGAAGGGGTCTCCTCTTCCAGCTCTACACACATATCCTCCTGTATGAATACGACCAGCAGGACTCAGGGTGTAATATTCTTCAGTGGTCCCATTAACAGATAGGGGCTCAAAAGTGTCGGGCTGATTTGATGGAACATTCCTGAACCAGAAGAACCTCCAGTCTGAAGACATCTCTTTAACATCACATCTCAGAGTCACTGAGTGTCCAGGGTTCAACCACTGAGGAGAGACACTCAGGACAGGCTTGGGTTTGACTGGGATTAGACAGAGGACAGGTTGTATACTGTCAGTCTTAGACAGTATTCTAGTTAAGTGTAGAGAGGTTAACATGATTAAATGCTGTGGACTTACCAGATACAGTCAGTTGTACAACATTACTGAGACTGGAGATCTTTCTTCCCTTTACACCCTTACATGTATATGACCCACTATGGGACATTTGGACTGGACTGATTCTGTACTCAGATTTTTTCACAAGAAATTTCTGATAGCGAAACCACTCATACTGCCAGTTAGTGTCTCCTCCCCCCAGTAGGACACATCTGAGAGTGACCGTCTCTCCAGTGAATATCTGGGTCCAGTTGGGTTGGATGGTCAGAACAGCTACTGGTCTCTCTACAGAGACACAACACAGACAACTAAGTGTAGGCAATACATTGTACTCTGCATTACTGAAGGTCCATATAACACAACAACCCATCATGACACTAGTCAGACTCACCAGTAACTGTAATCCTGACTGGGTCATTGTTCAGGGTGTAGTAGGGAGGTTCTCCTCTCCCAGCTCTACACCAGTACTGACCTCCATCAGAGACACTGACAGGGTTAAATGTGTAGGTGGATTCAGTGCTGGTTACTGGTGGAGAGTCTGGTCTGTCTCTGTACCAGTAAAACCTCCACCCAGAGGACTCTACAGTGCAGGTCAGTGTCACTCTGTCACCTGTAAATATGTGTTCTTTGTCTCCTGGGAATATGAGAATAAGAATATGGATCATCTACAGTACATTTACATTAACCCATATAGGGACAATAAATATACAATCCTTGACAGTCAATGACATTCAGTTGGGTGGTGATCATTAAATATATATAATAATAGTGGGTCTGTCAGGTCCTGGCTGGGGGCCTCTAGGCATCTCTATGCTCCCTGGTGTTCAGTCAGGACCTGACAGCTGAGGTGCCTCTATGCATCTCTGTGCTGCTGTTTTCTATTGTCTCCAATTAGAGGCAGCTGCTTGTTGTGGGGCACCCTTTGGTTGTGGGGTACCTTTGGTTGTGGTGTAAACTTTGGTTGCGGGGTACCTTTGGTTGCGGGGTACCTTTGGTTGCGGGGTACCCTTTTGTTTTTCAGTTGAGTTTTTGTAAGAAAGACCAATAATAGGAATAACTACCTTCTCTCGCTCTACGCCTCGTTTCCTGCCTTCACTGTGACATGGTCTTACTAATCACCCCTAAAGTACCCAATAGATACCATGAAGAACCCCCAAACCAATGGTTCCTTTCTGATGAATAGTAGGACGATGTGAATAAATCATATAGTTAGTTCACTGTCTGGCTGATGTGATAACCATCATCTTATTCTCTGGGATCTCCAGTTCTCTTTGTCTGAGCTCATTCTGGCCAATGTCTGACAATGTGTTGGTATTTGGTTAAACAGTTAACAGTTTGGAGGTTTCCAGTCAACAGCTTTACGTGGAAAGTATACTGACATTTTGTTTCCATGTTGATAAAGACATTTAATTACAGAGTGCACGTCAATATATGAAGGAATTGATTCTGATTTTCAGTGACCCAATGAAGATCATCATCTCTAACTCACCGTTCACAGTCAGAGTCAGTATCGATTTGGGTTTTGCTGTGAAAACACGCAACACATTTATCCATTATGCATTCAGTGCCCCAATATATTAAAATGAAGTAATGATCACAATGTTTGTTATGATTACTAAAAATAAATATGAAATGTACCTCATTATAACTCACCTTTCACAGTTATAGTGACCTGATTACTGATGTCTGTAGATGTGGGTCTGGATCCTTTCTCTCCCCGACACCAGTAGGGACCCTGGTCAGACTCTTTAACACTACTGATGATGAGGGTGTTTCCTGTTACAGAGTGTCTGACAGACTGAGTTACTGCATTAGAACTCCTGTCTTTGTACCACTTATAACTCCAGTAATAAGATCCAACTGAACAGGTCAGAGTAACTTTCTCTCCAGTGAAAACAGGGATTGGTTTGACTGTCAGAGTAGCTGTGGGCAGAGCTGGGAAAAAACATGAACAAGTCAGAGTAATTGTCTCTCCAGGGTCTGGAAATACAGTCGGATATCGAACAACACACACCAACCATTTATAAGTTATGCAATCAAAGTATGATCACATTAATTAAAAGAAATTATCAATACAAAATGGAATATATTTTCTATCTTAACAGAACATTAAGAGGGTATGGAGAGGAAATTAATCTATGACAAGAGTCAGGAAACACCCATGAGTTACATTTATATAAAACTGGACATCATATCATCCTCCATTTGGTTCAGGTGACATTTAAAACTTCATATTCACAGATCAGCCACAACTAATCAATGATTAAAATATACTCCTCATTCGTAACACTATTAGAACGAGGAATATTGACACAATGACTGACTGACTAAATGACAAAACACACAATAATGTTCATCACCAATGTAACTCAATGTAACTCACCTTTTACAGTTATAGTGACCTGATTACTGGTGGATGTAGATGTGGGTCTGGAATAATGTCCTCCCCGACACCAGTAGGAACCCTGGTCAGACAATCTAACCCAATTAATAGTAAAACTGGCTCCATCCTGAGAAAGTCTATTATTGTTTAATGTGTTGTATTTGTACAACTCATATCTAGTCCAGTCACTGCCAGACACTGAACAAGTCAGAGTAACTGTCTCTCCAGTGAACACAGGGTTTGGATCTACTTTCAGAGTAGCTATGGGAGGAGCTGTGAAAACACAAAACACATTAATGAATATGGAGTTAGTGCAGTAATCTATACAAAGTATGAACAACTTTCTAATTTGTCACAAAATGTCCCCAGGCAATCATGGCAGGTTTTCTTCCTGTTCTGGCTCCATGTGGACCTTTATCAAGCTCTTTTTCCCTGAGGATAGACATAAATGTCCCAGCATTGGACTGTCCCATCACTGTTTCTTCATCAGCTGATTGGGGGCGTCTTCAGCTGCATTTCTTTGGGTGAGTTCCTCGATAACAGTAAAGCCTATGATGAGTCGCTCTATTTCACTTCTGGTTACAAGTGAAGGTACTAAGAGTGGTTTGTCACTAACTCCAGCAACCTGCACCCTTTGACAGACTGAACTCCACTTCCATCCATCCCTCATATAGAATCTCTGTCCCATTCGCCGCTGAGAGAACAAGTCCTCCATCATCAAGTAGCTCCCTTACAGGCCTCACCTTTACCTCAGACAAGTGTTTATCATTCCAGGTTCTACCCACAGAGGACTGTATTGTGGTGCTGACATCTCACAGAAAGCCTTGTTCTAAACTTCTCCTGTCTACGAGAGGGGGTTGCTCCAATGCCAGCCAAGTCTAATGAGTCAATTAGTTCTTGATGATGAGCCAAATAACAACAATTGCAATTACAAAGTAGCTTTGGGCAGAGCTGTGAAACCACACATTAATGTATATGGAGTTAGTGCACTAATCTATTCATGGTATGATCACATCGTTTTTATTTTATATAAAACACAAACGAAAGGTGTAAAACTAAGAACTATCCTTCAACTGGCACCTATTGGTCAAGTGGTTATGAAGTGATTAGCTGATTTACCGGCTGTTACTGGCTGGACGACTGTCATGGCAGAAACTATAGATGAGGACTCAGAGGTGTTTTCTAAACAGCAATAAAAGTTAATTACTGGTTGTCAAACAATAATTGCTCCCATCATTGAAGTGAATACTAGGGTTTATGTTGTTGATCTGAGTATTAATGGAGACTAATATAACATGTACATATGGTTTGACCTGCTGGTTTCCCATCATGTGGGTTCTAGTTAAGTACAGGTGAGACAGACGTTGGTGTGAAACACAGATGTGCGTCTAAGACAGGATGCAATGCAAGCAGGAGACAGAGGAGGGGACAGAGACAAAAGAAGAAAACAGACAGTTTCATAGGGATTGATTGGCAGGATTCTGCCTTTTTAGGGAGTTTTTCCGAGCCACTGAAGTTCAACACTACTGTTGTTTGCTGCCTGGGGTTTAAGGCCGGGTGTTTTGTGAAAGCACTTTGTGACAACTGCTGATGTAAAAAGGGCTTTATAAAATACATTTGACTGATTGATTGATTGACAGCTAATCACCCAATCATTCGCCGATCCAAGCACCAGAGCTTTGGAGGTAGGGTTTTCTCTAGGGCTGCTCCAAGGCTTTGGAGGCAGGGTTTTCTCTAGGGCTGCTCCAAGGCTTTTCCCTTAGTCCCTACCCTCTAACTACTCATAGCCCATGTCCTTCCCCTGGCCCCTGCCCTACCCTTAGTCCCTCCCCTCTGCCTTCCCCTAGCCCCTAGCCCCCCTAGCCCCTAGCCCCTGCTCTTTCCCTCAGTCCAGTCTCATATATGAGTCCTTTTCTTTATGTTTGTCTGTATTGTCCATTTGCTCTCCTTGGATGTTGTTTGTTTTGTATCTGATACAAAGCATCTTTGGGTCCCAGAAAAGCGCTGTATGAGTTCAATGTATTATTATTATTATAGACATTTAATACAGTGGATCACAAACTTGGGTTTAGGCACAGTGTTAGGTCACATAACTTATTAAAATACCTAAATAAATCACTGGCTATATGAAATAACACATCTACACTAGTGAATGAGAACTGAATAAAACAGGAATATGTTTGGCTTTGTAATGCTTTATGTCTCAATTCTCTCAAGGTGATTCAATCTTGTTGATGAGGCAAATATGGTTATCCGTAATATTAATTACATGTTTCAATGTTATGAATTGTGAAACAGCAAGGCCAACCAGTGCTTAAAACATTTATATTACCTTTTAAAACACAGCATGAAACTATTAGGTTAATAAACCTCCAAACTCCTTTAAATCAGTACTATACAGCAGCAACTTCATCCATTGGTCCACTTGGTACTGCAGGACAGTCATTAAACACAGTGGATTTACCATCTCACCACCAGGGGGAGCTGCCCCTCACCACAACATCACCCAACCAGTGGCTAAGAGTCTGTTGGTAGAAAACCCCATGCAAACATAGTCTTTGTATCAAGAATATTCCACTTCATGTCTTTCGAAGACTCCTTATGTACTATGGCTTCACATTTGGGTCAGAATGAAACAGGTTCATATTTGTCTCATATTTCAACATGACCATTTTGCAAAATCTGAAAGAACTTTCAAATACTTTCCATCTGTTGTATTGTTTTTGCACTGTTGTAATGTAGACTATGGTAAAGTAGACTTTGGTAAAGTAGACTGTGGTAATGTAGACTGTGGTAAAGTAGACTGTGGTAGTGTAGACTGTGGTAAAGTAGACTATGGTAAAGAAGACTGTGGTAATGTGGACTGTGGTAATGTAGACTGTATTAATGTAGACTGTGGTAATGTAGACTGTGGTAAAATAGACTATGGTAAAGAAGACTGTGGTAATGTAGACGGTGGTAATGCTGGTTAAGGTTTCTGCTGAAGGATGTGAGTGACCCATATATGTCTACTACCTGAATGGTGTTCCTGATCTGTCAGCCTGTTGTTTAAGTGGATTTCTTCATTATGATGAATATTTCTACTGGACTGAAGGGATACAAAGAGTGAAGAATCTACCCACTGTAATATAATGATACTCTGACTGGTGCAGGACAGACTGTCAGTATAAATCAATCATGACCAAAACAACCACATTATAATTCATTAGTTTCTTTGGCCCTCAGTTGTCTGAGGAGAATATGTTTCCTCTGGTTCTCTAAACTCTAGATCGGTGTCACTGTCTCCTGGAAATACATTTTCTGTCCGAACAGTGAGGCCTTTTCTGTTGGAATTTCACATTATGAGTGGGAAGGACACAAACAATAATGAACATGAGGACAGAAAAGCAGTGGCAGAGACAAAGAGATTAAACATAAAGCGATGGAGCAGTGATCAGATGAATGAATATCTACCATCATCTTCAGATTGAGCACAGTAGATGGGGGTCATCAGAACTACAAGAAAAATAAACAATGTCATTACTGTAATGTCGTCAATACTTTTGCATTACCACACAGTGAAAACTGCAAATTTAATCTAATTGTCACTAGATAATAGGTGGTGACATTAAGAGGTGAGTTTAATGCTGAGTGCTTTGTCTTTCACATTAATTGTTGAGTTGTCACTCATTCCTGTGTTGGTTATAGGGTTACAAACGAGTTGTATTCATATCAATTTCAGATCCATTTTCAGATTCATGTAAACAAAGGATCTAAGCAAATACATTGTCATTCAGTGAAATAAATCAATAGGTTTTAAATGAAATATACAGCTCTGGAAAGAATTAAGAGACCAGTCATTGTTTTTCTTAAATCAGCATCTCCACATGTATGGCAGCCATTCCATTCCAGTGTCTGTTAAATTCCAACACAGGCACACCTCATTTTACTAATTGAGGTATTAATTGGGTGATTACTGTTGTGAAAAATTGTTACCCTTTTTCACGCCAACATTTTCAGACAACTAGGAGTTTGTGAATTCAAGGTGGACTTTATTAAGGTAATAAAGCCGTGCTGATCTGCAGAGCAACCGATCCATGTTGGTCTACAGAACAACCCACTTCCAAACTTCAGAAACATCCTTTTATACAGTATGGTAATACAATGATATATGCTCCTCCCATTATGCTAATTTCTGGATGGATCCTTCTTGAATCTTCCACCAACCCTCTGTGGTCTGTCCCATAACACACTGTTAGGAAATATTGGTGGTGTGATGTGGTGTGATGTGACGTGATGTTGTGTGATGTGACGTGATGTTGTGTGATGTGGCGTGAATGTGACGTGAATGTGACGTGATGTGACGTGATGTGGCGTGATTTCTGCCATTCTTCCAAGATTTTCCCAAGACAGTCAAGGACAAGCCACAGGTCCTTCTGTCCTCAATATGAGATTAAAACAACCACTCATTGTACTGACTATGAGAAGAGTAGCAAGAGTACAGTTCATCACTCTCTCTTAAAAATTAAATGTGGAAAAATCTAAAACAATTAGACTGTTTGGGATGATATGAGCCCTGGTTAAATGTTTCATCCATTAACACCCAACTATTATACAAGTGATCACATGAGACATTATGTCTACTCATCAACGGGTTAATATGAAATATTATAAGTATAAGTTTATAAAAACCTGCGCCACCAATAATTAACAAGGAACGGATCTTGAAGGGCTGTGAAACAATGGAGGCGGAGGGAGAGAAAGCTCCACCCATGTATTAGCATAAGGGGAGGGCCAGACAGATCATGCCAGATAACACTGTATAAATATGTGTCTGATGTTGGCTAGACAGATGTTCCTGCAGGTCAACTTGACTTTTAGGATTGGTCATTAAAAGTCTAATTTAAATCCACAAAATTCTGAGTTATTGCATCGTTTTGAATCATTGCATCCTTTCTGGCAAGAAGAAAACATTTTCCATTAAATTATCTAAATCAAATTGAATTTAACAAGGAAAAGTATTAAAAAAACACTGCTGTGGTCATCACTATACTCTTGCAATAGGACCAGCTGAATGGAAAACGGAATTTCTGCCAAGCAAGAAAAAAGCCCTTCATCAATGAGAAGCAAAGAAGAGGAACACCAGACCAAGACCCTGTCATGACCAGACCAAATCTCCAGACCTGAACCCCATTGAAAACCTCTGGAATTTGATCAAGAGGAAGAAGGATGGTCAGAAGCCATCAAACAAAGCCAAGCTACTTGAATGTTGGTGCCAGGAGTGGCATAAAGTCACCCAACAGCAATGTGACAGACTGGTGGAGAGCATGCCAAGACGCATGAAAGCTGTGATTAACAATCTGGGTTATTCCGCCAAATATTGATTTCTGAACTCGAAGTTAAAACATTAGTATTTTGTTCTTGAAAAATGAATATGTTTTTTTCTCTTTGCAATATTTGAGGTCTAAAAACAATACATTTTTATTGGTTATTTTGACCAGTTGTTATTATCTACAAATAAATACTTTAAATGACAATATATTTGTTGCGAATTTGGGAGTAACTTTGTCGGTAGTTTATAGGATAAAACAAAACTATTAATTTTACTTAAACACATCCATATGTACAGTAAATCCAGAGAAACTGGTACATATGCAGTGGTCTCTTAATTATTTCCAGAACTGTATAATACATGGTTTGATATTGAATAGTAGCATGCATATCTCATCAAGCCCATATGATTACAAGATATCAAAAGGCTGCCGTCACGCCCCAGTTCTCATCGATGGCACTGAGCGTGTGGAGTGTGTCCAGCTTCAAATATCTGGGTTTCCACATCTCCAAGGACCTCTCCTGGACCCTCAGTTTTGTCTAAAGGGCACAGAAGCGCCTGTACTTTTTGAGGAGGCACAAAGAAGCTTGCCTGTCTTCCCAGATCTTTGTGAACTTCTACTGCTGCACAATGGAGAGCATTCTGGCAAACTGACTGGTCACCTGTGATGTGCTGGGCGGTTTTCACCACCCGTTGCAGGGCTTTCTGTTTGGCTACAGAGTAACCAATAAACCGTTAGACCTGTAGCAGGCCCTGCAACGGGTGGTGAAAACCGCCCAGCACATCGCTGGTGCCCAGCTCTCAGCCCTCATAGACCTCCAGTGCAAGTCCCCATGCTGGAGGCATCACCAGGGACCCTTCACATCCAGGTCACAAAGTGTTTCCCCTCCCATCAAGGCAGGTGGTACAGGTCTCTCTATTCTGGCACCAACAGGCTCAGGAAAAGTTTCTGTAACCCTGCTAAAACCTCTGACCCATTACTAACTATACCCACCCTTGTACTTGTGGACTCTGTCACTGCCTTACAAAGTCTGTTAAGTAGGTTTTCAGGATGTTTTCAGTTGTCAGGACCGTGTCATTGCTGATCTTCCTATATTTCATTTTCACATGTCGACTTCCACCTTAAACTTGCGCTCATTGCACATTTAGAACTGACACTGTACTTGCTTTTTCAGTTGTTACATACTGGTCATGTCTACCTCAGGAACCTCATTGCTGTTGTCCCTGCATTGCAGTTGCACATTCTACTCTAATCCTTCAATTTGCCCTGACTGACAATTCAGAATACATTATACTTAACTTTTTTGGTAAATTAGTAAATTTTCCACAGCACATTCAGACTTGCCCAATGTAATCCATTGATATTAACTGCACAACCCACTTGTATTTATTTATTCATATGAAGATATATTCAATTCAATATATGAATACAACAACCGTTTTACAAACCAATACAGCCATCAGTGGAAACTTCACAATTTAATTGAAAGACAAGGCACCCTGACAGAAGTGTAGGATCTGAGCATTAACAACTACAATATGAATGTATAGTTCATTAGAAGTGAATGTGCCTAGATGTTGAGAATAACAGAAAGTTAATATTCGCCATGTGGTTGGGCTCTGGTAACCACAGGAATGTATGCATAGACCATTTGGTGTGGGGGTTAGTGTCCTGGCTTTGCTAGGTAAACACACCCCTCAAGGTATTTAACAGCTTGTACCCCACATTACAGTTGAGAGAGTAGAGAGAGACAAAGAGAGTAGGGAACAGTTTGAGCCTGTAACATCATGTGCTAAAAGACTATCAATATGCTGCAATAAACAATTGAATTACTCTCTCCCTTGACAACCGAGTACGCAAGTTATTATTACTACCACTATACGACATGGCTGATTTCTAACAGAAGAGATCATCTTGACTAAAACATTCAGTAAATGTATTCTGTAGTTTTTACAGTTGTACGATTTACCCTAGTAAATAAACATAAAAACCAAAGTAATTACTCACAGAGTAACAAACAGAGCCAGGAGTGATCCATTCTGACTTCCTGATGAGTAACTGTCTGTCTCTGATCCATAGTTCTACATATCAATCCCTTTACTTCCTATATGATGACAGCATATATAGACCACGCCTCCTTACCATCACATACAGACAGAGAAAGAGACATTTCTAGAAAAATTCAGAATGACTGAAAAAAAGCTTTTAGTTGTTGCATAGTTTTTTTTTTTTTACTAACTTTTCATTATGCTTTGGATACATGAGATATTGGATACAGTGACTATTCTCAGAATAACTTCTCCTTTTGGATGGCTGTTTTTTTTCTGAAAAGCTATTCAAAATTTTGCAAGTCAGAAGAATTTGAGAAGATTAAATATTGGAGAGATGAGCTGCGGGTTTGCTCTGATAATGTTCAGACATTTGTTCGATTTGGCACCTTTTATGCAGAGAGAACCTGTAGATGTAATCAAGCCTGGGCTCTATCCTTGGTGCGTGCACACACACACACACACACACACACACACACACACACACACACACACACACACACACACACACACACA
>JACXGJ010014813.1:0-14336 GCA_016801105.1 Esox niger
ATGTATATATATATATATATATATATATATATATATATATATATATATATATATATATATATATATATATATATATATATATATATATATATATATATATATATATATATATATATATATATATATATATATATATATATATATATATATATATATATATATATATATATATATATATATATATATATATATATATATAGACATTTATATATGACACAAAAATCGGATATCTGCCCTTTAAATGTCACAATGGTGTCGTACACCATGTTGTTCACTTACGTTTTTTACCGGCTTTGCGCTAGGATCAGGATGTAGCATTTAGCTAGCTACGTTACCAACGATTGTTTCAGATTTCTAACTTAGGTTACACATTGCATTTCGCTTTGAGGCTTCGTCATGAAAAAAGTATAAAACGGCGGAGACAAACCTTCCGTATCGGAATCCGTTTTGATATTGATTAACACTACAACAGCTACTGTACATGTATCTCAACGATACACTACTTGGGTTAGCTAGATAACTACTGACTGGCACTTGGGTGTCTTAATAATGTCTACACAGCACAGTTGGTAACGTTAATATTGACTAGTAAACAGGTAGATCGTTTAAATGTAGTATTGTATAACCCATTTTTGTGATTTTTGTGAATGTTCCTGCAAACACGTTGCTAGACTGTTTACAATTTGTTATTGCACGGTAAACGTTTTACACTTGGAGAAAACATGGATCTTCAAAATAAAAGTTCTGTTTTTCCTTCGCTGGTATAGCGGTGATAACAGTCATTAATGTGTACTTCGCCACCTACTGTGAATTTAATAAAAAGGTAGTGTTTAACCGGTTCACTGGTGCTTGACCAGTTCTCTAACTGTGTGCTTAAGTTCCTCAAATCGGCATGTATATTTTAGAGAACCACCAAGGTGGTTCGATACCTCTAATATTGTTTTCTGTGAGTTAACCAACGCTGTTAAATCTGAAATCACCATCTTAAATATAGGTGTTTATTACGGTACTGTAGCACATGGATCAGAATCAGCATGTCTTAAAGGACAAGGAACGAGGAACGCCAACATTGGATACAGTATTTTAATGCAGTTACATGCGACATAAATACCTAATGATAAATTGTAAATTAATTAAAAAAAAATATATATATACTGTATATGTGTGTTTTCTACAAGCAGTATTTTTGTTCTTCGTGGAAGTGTTGCGGTGTTCGATGTGATTGAGTTTTTTGATATTGCATCACAGTGCTGAGAGTTTTTGTACGTGCCCTAATAGGGATTAGAACACGGTGGTACACTTTTGGTAGCGGCACCAGAGTTGATGTTGGAAGTAAGTTGAAAAACTGCTAATGTTTCTTTGTGATTATTTTCTAAAATACCCTTTACACTTTGACTGTCAAATTATAGTACATTTTTATTTTCTGACTTTTGTCTGAGCATCCTTTTAAAGCCAATACTGTAGAATGAACAAGTTGAAATGTAGATGTATTCTGATTCATGAATTGAATTATTGCAGACTTGTAAACATATAATGGGTTTTTAATTGTACTCAATGTATTATTGTGAAAAGGTTTTAGTTGTAATTATTTCCAACCCTTTCATTAGATACATTCTTGAAATATCTGTAGGACATTCAGTAAAAAGCAAAATACTTCTATGCACATCTACTTTGTGTGCAGGGCTCGTTTGGTGTTTTCCTCACAACTTGGACTAATTTATAGTCAATATTTATTATAAGAAGGGCAGGGTTTCTGATGCACAGTTTGCTGAAGATAAGCTTACTTTATGTCTAAACTTCTAAACTAATTTGATATTTTCCTTTTTTTCCAGGTAACAGGGCCCCCTTCCTGACCATCCTACCCCCCTCTAGGGATGAGCTGGCCAGTACAACAATGGCTACAGTGACATGTCTGGCCAACAAGGGGTTCCCTTCTGACTGGACCATAAATTGGAAGGTAGATGGACTCAACAAGAAGCAGGAGTCCAGTCCCGGGGTCCTGGAGAAGGATGGTCTGTACAGCTGGAGCAGCACACTGACCCTCACTGCTCAGGAGTGGACCAGGTCTGGAGAGGTGACCTGTGAGGCCCAGCAGAAATCGGAGGCTCCGGTCATCAAGACCCTGAGTAAGGCTGAGTGTTCTGGGTAGGAACCCTCAGTAACGCCCGCATGTGGAGAGCTGCCTGTTTGTCTGCTTCATGTTCCGCAATGAGACCTTCTTTTTCTTTTTAACACTGACACACAGACCAACGCCGGGGCTTCGCTTTAGTTAATCCTTTTGCAGGCCAAGATTTGTTTGTAAGATTTTATTTGTTCTGTTTTATTAATCGGATGTAGGCATGTTTGAAAGCGTAAAATAAACATATCCCTTTGGAAAAAAATGTCCTTGTCTCTTTCAATAAACCGAACTAGACATTGGTTTGAAACTGTCTTCGGTGTGCCGAGGTAAAGAGCCTGGGTCTCTGTGCACCTGTCCTGCTCCAGCTGGAGGTTCATGCTAAATCCCTCTCTACAAGTTTCATGTTGTTCCTACTCCCTCCCTAATTGAACCTGTCTGAACGAGGTTAAATTGCCCTAAAATATATATTATATAAAATAAGAATAAGAATCTCCAAACTCTTGTTTTTCCTTATTCTTCCTACTTGAAACCATTTCTGACCAGCTTTAATTATAGATTTAAAAAGCCTAAAGGCAACACAGACTTTATCGTGTCCTGTCCTAGTGAGAATCAGATGATTCCCTATTTTCCCAATCATCTAACCCTAACCTCTATTGCTTCAACCAAAAATGTACCCAGATGAACCTACATTTTACTCTCAATTTTACCCATAGCTTCTTTGGCTAAATTTGTTTAACAAGAACCCCTTTATCAAGAAGGTCATATAATCTTACCTCTTACCACCTGGAGGCAGATTGAACATCTGGAGACAGTGCTGTTCTATGCTGGGAGAAGCAGAATCATATAGCAATGTCAATGCAAATCTAACTTCCAGTCTACAATTTTAAAAAAATTATATATATATATATATATATATATAAACCAAAGAGTGTGATAAAAGTTCTAGACATAGGCCTCAAATGAAAGTGTTGAAAGGGCTGGTAACCCATTTGGAGAACGAGGTCATATGCCTGTTGGAAATAGACTAATTCCTGGACAACAAGAAATGCATAAATTAACTTTTGGTTATAGTGATTACATTTGATATAATGTATTTCAGTGATCAGACATAGCTGGTTCAGCTTCATTACACACAGAGTCATTTCCCCCTTTTTAAGTGTAACACCTGCAGTATTTTCTGTGCCTTGTTCAGTGTGCAGTTTGAACAAGGGAGGTTTTTGTACGGCTCTGTATCACTGTGCGAACACATCACCACTATGTATACTTTTACAGTAGTAATCTCCCGTATCTTCAGGCTGGACTCCACTGATGGTCAGAGTAAAGTCACTCCCATTTCCACTACCATTGAATCTAGATGGAGTCCAAGAGAAGCTTTCTCTTCCATGGTAAACCAGCGCTTTAGGGGTTTCTCCAGGTTTCTTTTGATACCAGGCTAAACATGGTTTACCTGACCGGTTACAGTCTGGATACACGTCACTGCTGGCTTTACATTTTACAGAGACTGTCTGTCCAGCGAGAACAGTTTCCACTGCAGGAGTCTGAATCAGAGTGTACTGTCCTCTGGATTCTGTGTGGGGTGGGGAAACAAAAACAAATACACGGAAAGTATTCAACCAGAACTTGTATCTAAAGTGTATCTAAATGCTTGTATATATTGGTAAGTACTTTCAACAAATGAGAATGGGATTATAGAAATTTGATATTTATTAATACCTCACCTTGAATCACAAAAGAAAATATCCAGACGAAAACTGTAACAAAAGTCATGATGGTTGTCGGTTCTGCTGTCATGAACATCGGCTCTCTGTCATTATGTGGTAAATTCACAGGGTTATAAACACTCACAGACCACTGAAGCATGTGTTGCCAATGCAAATCACCCAATGTAAATAGACTTCTGGGTAAGTACCCAAACTACTGGTAACTATGATACACTATGATACTATGATACCACTACAATGTCTGCTGAGGTGACTTTAGCTCTAATCTAACTGGCCAATGAAAACCTTGGTTTTAACAGTTAAAACAGTGATAACCAAGTAATATTGCTGAATTGTCTTGTTGCAGTATTTGGAACCAAAGCTTAAGGGGCCGTTACTCTGACTCAGAGAGCCAAGTTTAAGTGAGAAGCTGTGGTGTTTCAGATTGAGCCAGGACACAGGTGCAGGGAGAACAGATATTTATAACACTAAGAGTTGATTAATTGATTCATTATAGTTTGAAAACCGTAATGTGTTATTTCACATAAAACATTTTTGCAATGGTTTTCAGCAATGTGCATTGTAAACTTAACATTCCCTTGGTCTTCTCAACCTCCATGCTTCTGGGAACACAGTGAACATCTGGTGACAGAGTTAATCTATATTGGGAAGCAGAAACCCCTACGGTCTGTTTATGCAAATTGCTATGCTCCCAGTGAAGCGGTTGACCAGTTTCACTGCCTAAAATACCCACATTTGAATTGATGATTAATCTGTCAACCAATTACAGTCACATTGCGCTAACATTTAGAGAAACTATACTCAGTCAGCATTGCTAAAAATAGTTATAATAGGAATCATGTTTTATGTTTTCATTAATGAAGGCGTCATTTAACTGTGATGGTTAATACAGCCCTTGAATTTTTATTTCCTTTGTAAATGCTGCCGTAATTTCCTTTTTCCAAAACACATAACTGGGCTGCTTTTTTGGCACTAGGTGGCACATTAAAGTTGGGTGACATTTTAAGCCACTCTCTGAGGAGAGGGGAAGGAAGGAATCATTGCACAGAGGAGAAATGTTCCAGGCTTTCGCATCCTCCTCGCCCCCCACCTCAGAGGTTGCTCCCAATCGTTAAATGGACTTCCAAGGTATGCCTCTCACTTCTGCCCCCCCCCCCCCCGGCACCCTGATGGATGGCTGTCCTTTTCAAATGGTGCCTTCCCTGTGCAAACGCCTTTAATAAGCGGAAGGGGCTTTAATGATTTTCATTGTTGTGTGTGTGTGTGTGTGTGTGTGCGCGTGTGCGTGCATGCGTGCGTGCATGCGTCCGTGCCCGTGTTGCGCAGAAGGTGTATGGGGATAACCCGTGTCTAAGAGGATTGCACTCATTTCTGCCATTTTAACAGCCCCTGGGTGAAGGAGATATTTTCAGTCCATGAATTTGGAGTCAACAGCATTCAGAGCACTAAATATTGTTGACAAATCCTATTTTTGTGGACATTAACAGAAGTACAGATTCACAGAAATGTACATTCACAGATATAGAAGTTGAATACAATGTTATGCACACTAAATGTAGTCCAGGAAATCCAAACTGGAGGCTAGTGCCTCATGTACAGCTGAGGATATGCCATCTCACTGAGTCATTACCTTGGCTAATGATTACAGTTTATTACGGGGAGTCAAAAAAATTAACCCACCAGAAATGAATATTTGCTTTCCGTTTGTAGACTTTAAAATTCACCTATAGCCTTATTACAGTTAAAATGCCGCCCTTTGTATAACCCGGTCCACTAATGACTCAATTGTATTGCAAGGGTCAAGAGGATACAAACGAGCATTGTTACTGTAATCAGTTATTGTGATATATCTAGACATTACCCACTTAGTTTAGGATAGCTTGACAAGCTAACAGAAGCTGTAACATGAAGTGTACCAAATCTGGGACCAGTTTCATTGACACAGAATAATCCTGGTCTAAGATTTAGAAATCAGGTCAATGGAGAATTCCAATGAGCTGTTTTTTTTCATAGACTAGGTTAATCTGGTTCCCAGAAAGTAGCCCATAACTTAATTTTGCTCCAATGAAAAGGTTTTCCAATTGATATAATCCTTCCAAAGAATCCAGCGGTCAAACCTCCACTATCTTTCGATGGGTTTGGTAGTGATCCCTAACATAGAACACATATCCAGTATATTTTGAATATGTGTTTCTGTTGTCATCTAATCCCCCAAGCGTTTGAAAACAATGCAGTCCGTGCATACATTTCTATGCCGTGTCCTCTAATGACTCCGGCTCACAGAACACTGCTTGACCGCTTGCCTTATCCGAACATCATATACCAGCCTATCAAGCGTGGGTATTCATTGAGACTATTCTAAAAATACTGCACACATCAAAATGGGGGGGGGGGGGGGCTTTTCCTGCAGGCTCATCGATGCCACAAATGGACCACAGAGGGTACTAAAATCAGGACACGTGACACCGCCGCAATGAGAGAAGTGTTGCGTGGGTGGTTTCCCCGAGACCTGGGAACCATATACACCTCCTCTCTCCCTGACCAGAGCAAAGGCAGAGTGGGAGGAAGTAGGGAGAGGATGGGCACTGAGAGGACCGCCATGGAAGGCTGGTGACCACACAGGTGGACGGACCAGCTTACATGAACAGATAATTAAGTGGGGGCTTGGAGAGGGGGGCTGCGGGTGCCGATAACACCGAGACTCGACACCCCATCAACGAGATTTACGGTGAAGTGGGGGGTACAGAGGATGGGGGGCGGAGTTGCCGGTTACCAGCCAGTGGTAAAGAGTGGGGAGACGCCGTTCTGTGTTGTGCAGTGACAAGAGAGAACAGGAGAGAGAAGAGGAGGAAGAGAGAGAGCCAAGACAGGGAGGTAGATAAACCCAGAGCAAGAGCCATGAGCTGTGCACTGTCCTACGACTCCTTGCCCGCCAGGCTGAGCCCCAGGCAAGTTGTGGACGTGGAACGCGAGCAGCTGGCGGCGCGGAGGCTCTCCTCTCCCCAGGGACTGGGCCTCCTAACCCCTCCTGCTGCACCCCGGCCACCATCGGCGCTCCCTGGGTACCTGCTCCCGCCCTTCCAGGAGCAGCAGCATCAGGAGCAACCGCAGCAACAGCGCCTGTCACTGTCCCTGTGCTCTGACGCCTCCCTGGAGCCCCCGGCCCCACGTGACGGCGCCCCCCAGCCCTGCTGCAGGCCGGTGGGTGTCATGACCCTGCTGCGCCTGTCCCTGCTCGCCTTCAGCTGCCTGTTCTGGGCTGCTGGCTTGGCCATCTTTACCCTGGGCGTCTGGGCACAGGTATCATTAGCCGACTACATGCTGCTGTCGGGAAACCACTATCCCAACGCCCCGCTAATCCTCATGGCCACCGGGGGCACTGTTACGGCCTGGGGCTTCCTGGGCTGTCTGGGAGGGGCTGCCAATCTACCCTCGGTGCTGCGTGCTTATGGCTTCTTCCAGCTGGCAGCACTGATGGCAGGGCTGGCCACTGGGCTCTTAGGCCTGTTCTACCGGGAAGACATAGCCGGAGGTTTCCGAAGCGGACTGCAGCAGGCGGTTGCGGGCTATGGTGAACACGAGGGCCGTGCCGATGCTCTGGACAGCCTGCAGAGGGCGTTGAAGTGCTGTGGGGCTGAGGGCTGGCAGGACTGGCTGACCTCCAACTGGGCCAATCTGGAAGCACCCTTCTCACCCACTGGCAATGGCTCCTTCGTGTCATTGCCTGACAGCTGCTGTGTACGACGCAAGGGCTGCAAGAACCGACCCCTACCCGAAATGGTCAGTGATGGGGTGGCACCTACTGGGATCCATCCGCGTGGATGTTTCCGGAAGGTGTTCAGTTTGGTCAACGACAACGTCTTCCACATTGCTGCCACTGTGCTGGGGCTAGCCTTCGCGCAGATCGGCGGGATTGCACTGGCCTGTCTACTGGCTAACCGCTTGCTATCAAGACAACACCAACCAATAGCACAATATTAAAGAGGACAGAAAAACCCTGGACTAGGTATCAGTTCCTCATAAGGTAAGAAACAAAATTTGGACAGCACAATGTCTGTAACTTTGAATTTGCATGCCAAACAGGATAATAGAGGACATTTCATTCGTCAGCAGTAGATTTTTCAAAATATCTAACAGGTAGAGTGAGCCACTTCTACTAAAACTTGAACCCAAGAAAGAGTCTAACTGTGCCAGACCTGCTTCTGTTCATATCCACCCAACCATCCTGAGGCATGTTACACCTGTATATACTTGGACATTTAAGGAGATTAACCATCGATACGACTGTAAGTATAGTTTCTGATAATGATGGATAACCACTAACGGAGATGTGAAGATGGTTAGTAAATGGCGGGACGGCTGCAAAAGATGACCTGTGAAACCAAGTGAACAATTCACATGCATTCATTTTGTTCTAAATAATCCATGTTATGGATAAATGTAATAATTACTTCTATATTTGAAGTGGAAGATGTTAAAGCATTGAAAATGCCATTTTCAGGTTGGTGTACTATATACATCAATATTGACACTGATCATATTTGGAAGAGGTCTAAACTCGAAATTGCTACTGTAAACATATATATTGATATATATTCATCTTATGATACACTTCATTTTCATGTGATACTGTTTGAAAAAAAAAAACAGATTCCTGTCTATAATGTGTTTTTGATCGTTAACCTCCATTTGATGTGTTGTAACAAGAATGTATCACAGTCTTGGTGTGCACAAATTCAACCACAGACCAACAGTCCCAGAGCATTAGCATGAAGCACTACCGTAGTGAGAAAACTGTTATTAACTGAGTGATTGTTTTTGCACAACTTTCACAGTCCCATTCAAGCTAACGGTCACTCTCCAAATGGATCAACACATTCCTCGTGTAATCTCGCAATCGCAATTAAATCTCTACACTACTAATATTCTCTGTGCATGAATTGTTTTCATCTTATAATTATATTGTGTGCGTATGTTTCCTGTTCCAGATATTCTGCCATGTAGTATATATTCCAATGCTTATCGGCGATGCTGCCAGGCATGAACAAAATGCACACGCAATGACTAAAAAAATCTGTCACACACTTAACCAAAGAGAATGGTTGCACTTCAAGGGCGGTTAGTTGTCGTTGGCATTAAGTGAAATTAGCACATATTATACTATAATGCTACTCATGTGGATGTGGCTATGATATGCTCTATTCACAAAATGGATTCACACAGAAAAATATTTCGCTGAATTGTTAAAAAGAAAGGAGCTCTTCGCTGTAAAAACAATGCACTCCGATTGCAAAAGATCATTGAGTTGAGTAAATCTTTTAAAACGGATTGTGTGTTGATGTGTCTGTATATTCGCATAGGACATACATTTTTTGTATTCTTTACACATTTTGAGACAGTTTGCACTAAACGCCATCGCATTTATTTGGGCCTTGTCCAATGGTGAAAACGTCAAAAAAAACGAACCCATATATAACAAAGTCTATGATTTAAATGTCAATTGCCACCATTATCACCAAAACCAAAATCAGGGAAATCTTCCACAGTAATTCCTCTTTAATGTATATATTGCCAAATATATCTCTTCCTTCACAGAATGGCAGGCACAACGGTTCCATCTGCATTTTTAAGGCCTTGGACGCTACCTGGGCTTTGTTTTATGACCAGAATCAGTGCTGGAAATGCACCCAAGTGTTAGCAAGGGGATCCTACAATTCCATCTGGGCCTCTGTGGCTAGAAACAGTCATAGTGTTGAATTATGGATATCTGGATGACATTTCATTTTTACCCTATGAGACAAGGGCGATTAGATCTTTCTATACTCTGACACAATAACGTGACCTGGTCTCTTCTATTCAATTATGTGAGCTGGTCTTTTCTATTCAATAACATGAACTGGTTGATATTTTCATTATGGTGACCTGGGCTATACAATTCAATAATCTACCCTGGTCCATCCTATAACATAATCTGGTCTTTTCAATTCAATAATTTGACGTGGTCTATTCTAGTCAGTAATATGACCTGGTGTTTTTTAATCAATAATGTGACCTGGACAATTCTATTAAATAATGAGTGGAGCCTATTGTGATATTTATTAAGCGTAGTGCATTGCGCTCCTCGTTGTGAGGGAGGTGCGGTAGGCTATTACAGAGGGCGGATTACAGAGCTTGTTTCGTGTCAGAAGCTGACAACTTCTGTTGACCGTAGTCACTGTCAGAATGGACTCTGGGAGCTCTGCATCCTGTACTCTTGAGTGCCTACCTTTCAACAATGTTGTTTTGAAAAAACTTCCTCTTGACTCCTCTGAAGAACCAGGGTCACGAACGGTGAGCGGAGCATGTTTCTCCCGAGTCCAGCCACAACCTCTAATCAACCCAATTTTTGTCGCCGTGTCAGGCTCGGCACTCGTTTTGCTCGGGCTAAACGCTGAAGAAGTATTGCACGACCCAAACGGCCCGGAATATCTGAGCGGTTCAAAAGTCTTACCGGGCTCAGAGCCGGCTGCGCACTGTTACAGCGGGCATCAGTTCGGAGTTTTTGCTGGCCAGCTGGGTGACGGAGCGGTGTGTTACCTTGGCGAGGTGGAAGCACCCGGTGGTCAGGTGGGCACGCTGCTCCATGACAATCTATGTGGACGATGGGAAATACAATTGAAGGGCGCAGGCGTCACACCCTACTCCAGGTAAAAACTTCTGTGTCAATCAAATAAAACATTTCCTAATATTTTAAGGCTTCTTTATAATAACACGTTAGGTGACATATAACAGGCCCGGGATTGTGGTGCTATGTTCCCAAATGTACCTCCCGGCAAAGGCACGCATTTGGGCAATTTGCTGACTTGATGTAAATAACCTTTCAGTTAAGTCTCCCACGGCTCAATTAGGGCCATGTGCATGTGATGTGATTTAACTACAGCTGCAGAGCTGCTTATGGGATTAACTTCTCTGCAAAATAAACAATGCACAGGCTTCTGAACGGGTAGTCCTTGAGTTGGTCTTATATTCTTTGGATTTTAACTCAATTTGTGCCCAATATGCTTATGAATTTCAGCTGTCACTTTCATTTATTTAATTACCCTTATTTTTTCATATAAATCCAATAGCATTCTTTAGGTTTCTGGTCAGATGGTCTAACAAAATATTGGTCACGTTACGTTACCGGTCATATGCACTGCATCTAGTCACATGCAATCAGAAAGTCTTTACATCATTACATGTGGGCAAAGCTACATAAAAATTGATAATTTAACACAGTTTACCATCACTTTAATCACATTCCAACTGTTATAATACAAATCCATGTCACCCTCCTCTCCTTAGAGAGTCAGATGGACGGAAGGTTCTTCGCTCCAGCGTCCGGGAGTTCCTGTGCAGTGAGGCCATGGCCGGCCTGGGCATTCCCACCACTCGTGCTGCCTCTCTGGTGACCTCTGACCTCTGTGTAAGCAGAGACCCACTTAACAATGGCCAACGACGCCCAGAGAGGTGCTCAGTGGTCTTGCGCATTGCCCCCTCCTTCATAAGGTGAATATTGTTTTGGTGGTGGCCCTATCACTTTCTGTGGGCTCATAGGGATTTAGCTGACATGCCAAAAGGTAAAGTTTTGTAACTGAAGGCTCACTTGTTTGTGCAGGTTCGGGTCTTTTGAGATCTTTCATTCCCGGGATGTGTTTTCAGGCCGACAGGGTCCCAGTCCAGGGCGGCATGACATTCGGGCTCAGCTGCTGGATTATGTCATTGAGACCTTTTACCCTGACATCCAACGAAACCATGGCAACCGCAAAGATAGGAACACAGCGTTTTTCAAAGAGGTTTAAACAGTTTTGACTCGCTATTTAAGTACAGAAATATGGAGAACTAGTGATTCAATTTCTCGGAAATTTGTAGCAAAGTGTAAGGGCCTTACATCCCTTGTTGATTATCGGTACTCCAGCACTGTAAACTAGTTCTGTGGTGCCCCCTTGTGGTTTTAGGTGACAGTGCGGACAGCTCGATTGGTGGCTCAGTGGCAAAGCGTTGGTTTCTGTCACGGTGTCCTCAACACAGACAACATGAGCATACTGGGACTTACAGTGGACTATGGCCCCTTTGGCTTCATGGACAGGTGAATCAGCCTCTCTTTCCCATTCAACAAGGACGCAGGAAAGCAGTGTTTAATTTTGCACGGGTGCCGTGTGCAAGTCACAAAATAACTTAAAGATAAGCTACGTGCGTATGGTAAAGGTTCAATTATCTGTCACAATAAATCATTATACATATTTGATAACATTATGGCACATGGCACGTAATGGTTAGTAATAAGAGCTCATTGATAAACTCCACATTTCTTGTCGTATTCCAGATTTGACCCAGAGTATGTGTGTAATGCCTCTGACCGGAGAGGGCGTTACTCATATCGAGCCCAGCCGTCTGTTTGCCGTTGGAACCTGGCCCGTCTAGCTGAAGCCCTTGGCTCTGAGCTTCATACCTCCCAGGCAGGGGCCATCCTGGACGACTTCATGCCCCTCTACAAGACCTTCTACCTGGCCAACATGAGGAGGAAGCTGGGCCTACTGAGGCGGAAGGAACCGGAAGACCATGAGCTTGTCTCTGAGCTGCTGCATCTCATGCACATCACAGGTCTGTTGAGAGGGATGGTCAGGTCAGAGTTCACAATCTCTCACAAAGAAACAGCAGATATAAACAAAACTTTACCTGAACATGGAGACCAAACTAGCAATAAACAATGAAAAATATTTGAACGTGTGAATTCCTCGCTCATACTCTGTCCGTCTCAGGAGCAGACTTCACCAACACCTTCCGCCTGCTGAGTGGCGTGTCCTGTCCAGTGGAGGGGGAGGGGGCTGTGGCCATCGGCCTGGTGGTGGATCGCATTCTCCACCACTGTGCCTCCCTGGAGGAGCTTAAGGTGGCTAACATGCCCACCATGGACCCCCGGTGAGAGGGGCGAGGTGGTGTGGCCCACATTGGGGCTCGTCCTCAACCATACTACATATAGTCGTCAACAGCACTTAAGGTCCAACAGAAATTTGACATTGGTTGTTAACCTTTTCCAGGTTCAATGCTCCCTATCGCATTGCTACCACTTGGTTTACTTAAAAAACTGTTTAAATTTTTTTTTGCGTTTCATAACTGTTGCTGCTCCTAATATAATTGTATTCATTGTGTTTTCTTGATGTGCGATCAGCGATTTGGAGAAAAATCATACAAGGATAATCTGTAAGTTAAGGCTAACTATTTAGTGTAAAAATAGGACTTAATTAAGGTTGTGAATAAATGTCATAGCTAACTAGCTAGCTAGAAATAGAGCTAAACCAGGTAACACAATTATTTCAGACACAATCTCAGTGTGTTCATATTCAGTTAATACAAATGATTAGTTATCCATGGACAATCCTAGCCAGTGTCCCTCCCTCTTTGCACACAGTGACCTGGCTATGGTCTTTTCCATGGCCCAGACCAACCCAGCCATGTTTGGCCTGGTGGCAGACCAACCAGAAGTGGCCCATCAGCTGGAGAAGATGGGATGGCTAAAGGAGCTGCTAAGTATCAATCAGGACGAGCTTAGAGCAAAGCAGAAAGAGGATTGGCTCCGCTGGATCAGCCAATACAGGTCAGTTATTTAGGAAAAAGTGGATCAAGTATCATAATCAATAACACTTGCTTGGTGGTTATTGAATGTTAGAAATAGCATTCTTTGTTTATTAGATCAGATTAGATTCAACTTTATTGTCAAGTACAGCACAGCGAAATCCATTCAGCATCTAACCTGAAGTGCAAATAGAAGAGGGCAGAAAATGTACAAGTATTTACAAGTATTAAGTATATGTTTTTTTCAAGTGAAATGTAATTATGTGCAATAAAGGCAAATGAAGTACAACTGGCAATACTAAATGTGCAATAGGGCAAATAGAGGAGGGCAGAAAATGTAAAATGATTAAGTATAGTTCATGTTAAAAGTAGGATAATAGTTGTATTGGTACAAATGGCAATTCTAAAAGGCTCTGTAGATGTGCAATCGAGGCATATGGAAGGAGTGGGGTAGTATGTGCAACTGGGATGCAGAGATAGCAGCAATGAGGTCCCTGATGAAGACATGCACTGTGCACAAAAAAATGCTGAGCAAAAAAAAACTAGATTGGTCCAGGGTATGGGGTCCAGGGCATGGGGCAAAAACAACTAGATTGGCCCAGGGTATGGGGTCCAGGGTATGGGGCAAAAACAACTAGATTAGTCCAGGGTATGGGGTTCAGGGTATAGGGCAAAAACAACTAGATTGGCCCAGGGTATGGGGTCCAGGGCATGGGGCAAAAACAACTAGATTGGCCCAGGGTATGGGGTCCAGGGCATGGGGCAAAAACAACTAGATTGGCCCAGGGTATGGGGTCCAGGGCATGGGGCAAAAACAACTAGATTGGCCCAGGGTATGGGGTCCAGGGCATGGGGCAAAAACAACTAGATTGGCCCAGGGTATGGGGTCCAGGGCATGGGGC
>JACXGJ010014814.1:0-14333 GCA_016801105.1 Esox niger
TCACATCCCGGGGCTCTGTATTCACTCCTCTAACATGTCTCACATCCCTGGGCTCTGTATTCACTCCTCTAACATGTCTCACATCCCGGGGCTCTGTATTCACTCCTCTAACATGTCTCACATCCCGGGGCTCTGTATTCACTCCTCTAACATGTCTCACATCCCGGGGCTCTGTATTCACTCCTCTAACATGTCTCACATCCCGGGGCTCTGTATTCACTCCTCTAACATGTCTCACACCCCGGGTCTCTGTATTTTGAATCAGCTCCATGGACAGTATTGTGGTAATGGGCAGGTGACTCAGCGTGGTAAACAGCATATACACGTTTAGGTACTGTGCTCCCTATAATTTATCTGTTGTCCACAGTATGCGTGTCTCCCGGATGGCATAGTGGTCTGAGGATCTCTTTTGTAGCACAAAGCCAACCACCACAGTCTAGGTTTGAGCCTCGCCTGAGCAGATATGTGAAAAGTGTCTGGTACAGCCAAAGATGGACAAACAACAATCAGGGAGCATGGAGACAGCAGGGATTCCCTGGTTTGAACTCTATATGGAATGCTGAGACTTCTGATAAGACACAGCAGTTGGACATGTTGGAATTGGGGATGGGAGGACATTTTTGACATTATTTTATTGTTAATTAAATACAATAAAAAGAATGTGCATCAAAAGTGATAAAAGGTTGAGATTAATTTGTCATGTTGCTTGTGGAGTTTTTGTCTACCAGCTGCTTGGCAGATGTAAAAACACCACTGACATGGAGGGATTCATCCAGCCCGTGATTCCAAGTGCCCGCCTCTGGATCCAAGTGAAATATGATACGCTGTGATAGGTGCCAAATGAGATGAGAGGTCGACACTAACCAATCAGAGTGCACAACATCTGGATTATGACTACAGGCGGTGCTGACACAGAAACAGAGGCTGGAGGCAAGAGTGGAAAAGAAAGGGGAAAGAAACTCCACAAAATGGTAGACGGTAAGATGGTTTTGAGGGAGTTCTCCGTGTGCTGTAAGAATTTTCAGAGTTTAGACTGGAGGTCATTAATTAGTTACCAAAATATAATACCCTCAGGACTGGAGACGGCACCTCTCAGTGTTAAAAGAAAAGGGACAGAATTGTTCAATTGAACCTGGACAGGTTCCAAAGACTAGACTAGATAGTTGAATTAGAAGGTTTCAAGAAAATGTTGGGAATTCGGTGGAAATTGTCAATCAATCAATCAATCAAATGTATTTTATAAAGCCCCTTTTACATCAGAAGTTGTCACAAAGTGCTTTCACAAAAGCACTTTGTCAGTGGTTCGACAGGTACTAATGATGAACTCTCTGAACCTGAGGGAACATAACATTCCAGGTCTTTAAGCTGGACGAGACAACTAATATTCACTCCATTTGAGAGCTGGACTCACTATCAGCATTTGGGAACATGCTTCTGGATAGGTCCATGTTTCAAAGACATGTTCTCAGATGCACTGGCTGAACTATAGCTGAAGTAAGTCTTGTATGCAAACAATCAACAACAACTTAATCAACAACTGCTTGTTGATGCTTGGCATTGCGATACATACCTCAAGGAACCGGTCTGAAATTTAATCTGACAATAAATACTCCATTAAGAACAATGTTTTCACACAGTGAACTGGATTTGTCTCCAACTGTAGGTAGTCTGAGCCACCACTGTTAATCTATTGTGGTGGAGCAACGTACTGGAGTCATGCAGGCAGCAAGCCTCGTTCATTTCATATTCATGCACACCGTCTGGTCTGAAACTGGTTCAAGTCTTCCAGTGTTTCTGACAGAGAACACGGTCCGTGTTCAGCTGAGGAGAGGCAGTGGGCGAGCGGCCATCTTTAAAACACATTTCATCCCGGCTCATGCCCCTCCCCTCTCTGATCTCCTTCTCCTTTGATTCAGGGGGGAGTTGAATTTGGGTTGTCTGGATATTCCAGCGATGACTCCTTTTTTTCTGGCACTGAAAGGGGAGGAAAGAGGAGGCCTGTGAAGGAGGTCCATGGAAAAAGAACAGTTTCGGCCATTTTGAGACAGAATGGACTTCGATTAGATCAGTGGCCCAAAACAATTGTTTCTGGCCCGTTCAGATTTCCTCCTTGAAGATCATAATTATCTTTAAGATGATCCACACCTCTTCTATAGTACATATATATACATACTGTATACCATAAAAGCATTGCCTGGGTTTTATCCTAACACACGGACCACCCCAGTCAACAACCAAAAACGATTTTCTAAAATTATTTGGAACCATCCCATTATGATTATAATGTTTTTTTTTCTTACAGGATTTAATCCTTAAAGATGTTTATGGGATATTCTGTACTGGGGTTCCATTGTAATACATCATATCTTCCTATAGGATGTTTCTATAGTAGAAACTCCTAAAGGATTAGTTTTTTTGCCAGCACATGAAGATATTAGGGGACATACCCGATAGACAACTGCTGACTGGCTGCATCAGGTAAAATCAAGTCATTAATTATGTCCCTTAATCATTACTGGCTGTGATACTCTTTGTATGTGGTCCAAATGGATCCCTGTATACTGCTACACTTTATTATAGAAGTGACATTATAACATGGCAGGTAGGAGGAGGAAAAAGAGGAGGGAGGAGAAGGAGGTGGAGGGGAAAGAGAAAGAGAAAGGGGAGAAGGAGGAGAAGGGGGAGGAGAAGGAGGAAAGGTAGGAGAAGGAGGAGAAGGGAAAAGAAGAGGAGGTGGATGAGGAGGTGAGGGAGGATGAGGAGGGGAGGGAAAAGGTTTCCCTTATTTTCAGTACTGCTGATTCATAAGAATAAACCGATAACATTACATTGGCTATGAGCAAGTCAGTGGAGTTTATTCATGCTGCAATGTCACCCAGAGAAAGATGAGACCATAAACCCAAACCTGTAATCACAAAGTTATTCACAACTCTGGTTAAACTGCAGTTTGGTCAGGATTCACCATATCAGGATACTTCTGATCCAAGCTCTGCATAAACGTTACAGAAAGGATTTACCTCTCTGCTGCTGAGGTTGTCATCACAGCCATACATTAAGCAAGCCTTCCTTGTCCTGAGGTGATTGATAATTGTGTTTTCTAAGTCTTCGGGGTGTCAGTGATGTGATGAGGGAACTGTCTTTACATAACGATAACTACAGTCTATTTCAGAAGCATATACATTAACTTCCCAACTTTGATGGGGCCAGGACAATTCCGACTTTCAGTTAAGATAGTTCATGCGCTAAAAAGGCTAAACGACTCGACCGAATGTTCATAGCCATAGTGAGGTAGCAGTGTGACTAAATGCAAGTCTGGTCTTGCGGCCTGGTGGAGCCGCACGCGGGAGACTGGGAGAGAGCGAGTGAGGGAGAGAGAATCTGAAATTAGATCTCTCTCACCTGTGTTTTGTATATTCAGGACAGAGGACTACCTCCATTGCATTCCATGGCAATGCACAGGCGTTTCCCCGTATTCAGGATGCGTCAGTCGGCCATCTATTAATTTACAGTTGTTTTATAATACACAGCAACAACCGGGTACCGTAGCCTTCTGTATGCTTACTGGGTGTGATTAAACACGTGATTTTGTTTACTGAAAAATGTAAAATGTTCAGAAATAAAATGATAATTTATTTTCTTCTAAGGTGAATGTAACATGCTTTCTATTCATGGGGAGACTTTTAGAAAATCTAGGAGCTTTAAGACAGGATGGAGAGTCTGTGTGACGTTAGTCAAATGATTGTGCAAACCCGTATAAATGGTTGAAATAATGAATAGCGCATGATTCCATCCAAAAATAATGCAGACGTCCTGGAAAGAGTATAGAATAGAGAATACAGACCAAAACCACAGATAAAAGAATAACTTGGAAAAAAGTTACAATCAAAATGACATTATTTAAGTACAAATATGAAGTCCCAAGCATGCTATTCCTGTATGCATTTCTTTCAATCCGCTGGGGAGAAGAATTGTCCCGGTGCTCACCGACGCATTCCTGCGCGCACCACACAGGACAGATTACGCGCCAGACCTGACCCGGTTCAAAGCGCGAGGTGACAGTCGGGTGCCCAACGTCTCCTCGACACCTCGACATCTCCAACGCACTGAACTAGCCCTTCCTTTTCGGCTACACATCCAGCATGACAGACCACTTCGCAGTATGTCTGAGAAAAAACGCAGGTCTAACTGCTTTTTAAACTTCTACATTGTCCACGTCCTCAAGAATGGATCTAATTAAAACGTTGCACTCGTCATCATCACCGGAGCGCTGCCAACGTTTCTGAGAGAAGGCTGGAGATGTTGCACCACATGACTTTCTCGGTCTTGGATGGGATGGGAGTCATATAGAATTTCTCTTCTCCTATTGGTCCGGGGGCTGACTTTTGACACGCAGACAAAGGAACCTCCTGCCATATAAATAGGGCTGATTGGACTTTATTATTCTAGCATCACGGCAGCAGGTTTCCAAGCTTGGAGTTACTCTAGTCACCACAACTGTATGCCTGCTTGAAGTAGTTAAAACAGGGCACTGCAGCACAAGGAGTCTGCATGTCTGCTTAGACATGCTCAGCTTTGTGGATAACCGGATTCTGTTGCTGCTTGCAGTAACTTCATTCCTAGCATCATGCCAATGTAAGTTTGATATCTGCTTTTTTGTGTGTTTTACCGAGGATTTTTGGTCCCTTTTAAAGAGTTCGGAGGACCTCACAGCGCTTATGCTCGGCTTTTATATGGAACTTACTTGGGAATCAACCGAGGACAGCTAAAAGTTCATTTGAGGGTTTCCTTTCGGCTATCCAGTGTAATACCGAACGGATCCTGGTCGTTTCCGCGGATTCTTCATGCTTTTTCTGTGGATACAATTGCAAATTAATTAGTCTCTGAGAGAGAGAAAACGTACTGATGAAAAGGGTTATTACAGCCCTGAACGAATATTTTAACGTTCTTTAATTAGTAGCTTTGAACAAATTTTAGTCCACTGGAACTACCAACATTTAGACTACAGTTGGAATGTATTAATGGCACTTCTAGTGATGAAAAGTTTGGGGCGTTGTTGTACGTACTGTACCGTGAGTCCAGGGAATTAACCTTTATTATAAGGAATTTGAAGGCCGCCACCTGGTGGTCAAACTGACCAGCATCTTCTTTGGCATCAACCTCTACAATTTATTTTTATAGAAACATAGTTTTACGAAAGTATAGATGTTCGATCCCCAAATTATGTATAGATACATTCAGTAAGGTAATTATTGACGTTTTTGGCCTAGTTTCCAGGTAAAATCTAAGGCATTCTATAGTAAGGATTAGTGTTATTTCGTTCAAATACAGTCACTTTTAGTATTATGCGAATAAGTGCAATTATTTTAAAAACAAAACAAATGTGAGTTATATTTAGAAGGAATATAAACATTATTTTCGAGAATGATCTTTTTAGGGTTCAAATGCGCCACCTAGTGGATGCTTCAGGGCGTGACACGAAAGTAATTATAGGCGATGCAACGCCACTTCAATAAACAGGAGGGAAGGACCAGTTTTGTTAAATCAGTCGTCATGCCACATCATACTGAGGTCACCACTCACTGGGGCCTGAACAAGAAAAAGCCTAGGTCACCAGAGGTCATCAACAGCAATGTATGTACACAGTGCTGGTGACTCAAAATGTCAGTCTGTTTATTCAATTAAATATTTTTAAACTAATTTGGCGCATTTATCAAGTTGCCAGTTATCAAGAGTGCATAATAGGGAAAAGATGTATCACAACATGACAACACAACATATAATTATATATTACTTATGTCCCGTAAAGGCACGGGTCACTTGGTTTACAGCAATATATCTACACAACCGGTGTGTTTTAATCTGGCCTCCACCACAAGTGGGCTTTGTTGACAAACAAGTCCTTGGGGGCTTTTAAACACCTCGTTAGCAGGTGTCTAAATGACAGTGACAATTTCAATCGGTAGGAGATGTCTAACAGAGCAAGAAATGCAATTTTCTTAAAGATTAAAGGTCTTCGTACTCCCACGTGCAGCTGAATTTTAGTGTTTGCCATAAAGAATAGGTCAGGCCTTTTAAAATCTTTAATTATATCTTAGATCATCGATCAAAGACTTTCAAATCAAACCTCTGCTGCCTTGCCTTTCAATATAATCATAAACGAACAGTTATTTTATCTCGGTCTATAGTATGAAAATGTAGTGTGTCAAATGAGAAGAAAGAATTTAGGAAGTATCTGACTGTGAGCATATTCTGACTGATGTTCCCTCTTCCTCTTCCCCTCCTCTCTCCTCCTCCATTCATCATCTCAGCGGTTAGTACATATGCATGATATTTTGTTTAAATTCAAACAGCATTTCAAATGTGTTTTACCTTTTATGCATCTTGTCTGTTGGTTCCACATTCCGGCTGATATTTGGTGGCAAAAGATCCGTAATGGCGACAGTTGGAGCAATCTCAACGATAGCAAAGCATTCCGGTTAGATATTTTCTTCCTCTTCGCCCTCTGCCAAGGACTCACTGAGGGTCCTATTGGCCAGAGGTAGTGTCAGTGAAAGCTAAAACCAAACGGGGTACAATGGACCCTTTAAAAAGGTCAGTAGCAGGTCTGAAAGCTAAACACGGCAGGCACATTCCAGGCTCTATTTGTTAACTTTCAGACTAGCGCTGGTCTAGGATCAGTTTAGCCTGTGTATAAATGAATATTATGAGCAGAAGGGGTGACGGATCTCGAATATGACTCCCAAAATAAGACTCTATTTGAATAGATTTTTAGATGGAGTGTGATCATGTTTGTATAATTGATTTCATATATTTATGTTCAGTGTTAATTACTTAATTACCTGTTCATTACTCTCTGGTATGGTTGAGATTGCTCTTGATTGTGTACTGTATACGTTGTTTTTCACCATTTATACTGGCATTATCATGTTTTAAAAGGTCTTTGAGATTATTGGTTGATGTATTGATTGATGTATTGATTAACCTTACTGCCATCCAATGGGAATCTATATTAAATAAATTAACCGGCTCTATAGTGTTCTTTTGATCATGTCTATGCAAATGTGATATACTCTGTTTGATATCTCACATAGTAATCTGCATAAGCATGGAACTAACACGAAACGACTTATGCATGCAATGCTGTTTCACTGCCCAGGCAGCTAATATAACACACGATTCATTAGCCAGAGTTTAGAAAAGCTTATGTACTTATGTTAATACTAATGTTGATATTGCCAACATGTTGAAAGACATGAGACAATAAGTGGGAAAGACTGAATAAATAAATCTTACATTTATTTATCCTCTTTTCAATTTAGGAAGTGCGCAAGGTGAGCAAACGTTCTCCTGTGTCATTTGCTAGCAGGTAGCCGTGTGGCGTGTCTGAACATTGAGGTCAAAGGTCACTCTGAGGCCTTTTTCTGTTACTGTGTGGACATTCAACCCTGAGGTTGAGTTTAGACGTACATTCCTTACACATGAGTGCATGTTATTCAGAGGCTAATGCTCAACGACAATCATCTGCAACCATTTAAGTCATAAAAGGGTCTTTGGCCTGCTTTTGCTTGAGGTGAGAACAACTTCTTAACCCTCGTGTTTGACTCTTTTGGTGTGTTTGCCTGATGTGTGTATCTTCTCGCCACAGGGGCCAACGGGAGAGAAGGGACCTCGAGGTGACAGGGTAAGCGAAGAAAAACGCCGCCTGTTCTGTGGGATTTTGAAATGCTTTGGTGCCTGGAGACCGATGTGCTCCAGTGGTCTGTCGTAGGTCTACACTATTTTAAATGCACATTCCTGAGGGAACTAAATTATATCAATTCAACACGACTGTTGTTTGCTCCTTGGGGTTTAAGGTCGGGTGTTTTGTGAAAGCACTTTGGGACAACTGCTGATGTAAAAAGGGCTTTATAAAATAAATTTGATTAATATCCGATATACTTTGACCCCTGTTGTGGCCACGCCCCTTTTTCACATGGCACAGCGGCCTACACCTTTGATGTTGACACCAATTAATACCAGATGCCTTTTGACCCTCAAAGTATTAACGGAAATAACATATTCCCAGCAATGGGTTTAGTGTCAATTCAACATCCTCATGTGAATTTAAATAACCTTTTTCTGTCGCAAGTGGTGCATGTCACGTCTATGCTAATGTGGCTCACGTTCACTAGCTAGCTAACAAAACAACAATGTGACAGCAAGTCGCCAATGTGCTAATGTAAATAATGTTTTCAGTAAACATTTGTTGTCAACAAAATGCCAACCTTATCGGATTAGATCCATAATCGCGTGCACATCAGTTATGTTACTAAACAACCAACCTGCCTCAAATAACCTTCGGGGTTTTCGCTGCGGGAGGACATTCTGGTCAGTTTGAAAGGGTGCTTTAAGGTATCCCTGCGTAAATGTACAGGCATTAACCTTTTTGTAAGGGAAACTTTCAGTCTGGTTTTATTATTGTTATATTTCATGTTTTATTGACCAATTACAGAGGTACAGAAAAGAGTGAATGCGTTTCTGTAGGCTCTCCGGGGTTCCTAAGTCAGACAATAAGAGTTTGGGACTACAAGAAAAGCAAATGATACAACAAAACAGAAATGACTTATAAAAATCATGAATGAATCATAAAAAAAGCATTTTCGAAGGTATATATTTTTGTGGTATTTTAACCCGTTGTCTGTTTCTGCCTGAAAGGGTCCCCAGGGTCGTAATGGAAGAGATGGCAAGCCTGGCCTGCCCGGCCCTCCTGGTCCCCCCGGACCCCCAGGACTTGGAGGAGTAGGTCGACTTATAACATCCTTTGGACCCTCAGAAACATCTCCCACACATGTTTCCGTTTCACCAACGCAGATTTCATGACGTTGCCGTTTCACGGTTTTTTTGGCGCCAAACGTGGCGCTCACTAGGGATGGATTACGTTAGTTCGTCCTCTGTTTCAGTATCCTGTTTCATACCGTGACCCCGCAGTCTAGCACACGACCTCCCTTACCCCGATGATCTCATACCCTATTGATGTTCGACCCTGCAACATATGACCCTTTGACCCCACAACAACCCCAAATTACACAGTAAAGTCTTAAAATGCCAACAAGTGCTGCTCGCACATGATTCGTTTCACACCAAAAGTAATAGTCGAAATTCTGGAACATTTTGTCAACGTTGATCATCCTTTGTGATACTGCTATGACCACTGTTCTCAGTGTGGTCAATACCCTCAACTAAAGATCTGGGAATAATGTTAAACAATTTCAAACTGCTATACTATTATTATTTGTTAAAAAATACCTGGTTATTATTGGATTTACCTATAAATGAGCTAATAATTTGTGTCCCTTTCATATTTCACCAGAACTTTGCTGCTCAGTATGATCATGGAAAAGGAGCTGATCCCGGACCTGGACCTGCGGTGAGTCTCAACGCAGAGAATCACGATGAATCGACCCCAAACTGAGAAAGTATAAATGAATCAACCCCAAACTGAGAAAGTATTAATGAATCAACACCAAACTGAGAAAGTATAAATGAATCAATCCCAAACTGAGAAATTATAAACGAATCAACCCCAAACTGAGAAAGTAAAGATTAATCAACCCCAAACAGAGAGTAGAAGTCAAGTTCCAGATTTTTAAGTCAGAGCCGTGAATCGTGAAATAAGGCTGTTTCATTCAACACTGACACTGAGTCATTTTGCAGAAACTCCTATCTAGAGCAAACCACAGTAACGAGTACATACATTTTCTCACTGGAAACCCATGAGAATCAAACCCAAAACCTTTGCATTGCAACTGGCTCTAACCCACAGAGATACACAGGCGCATTGGTAAGGCTAGCCCTTAATACCGTGGCAACCCAGCATCCCACGTTGTATCTAGGTGTAGCGTAACGAACTGTGCAAGGGAGGAAGACTTTCTGAAACCAAAGTCATCATTCAGTCAGGTCCAAGTCGGAACTTCGTTGCAGCTAGCCCCTGCCTAGCGTCTAGCACCTAGCACTGGCAGTGCATCCACTTAGATCAGTTGACTTCACAGTCCCTGCTCCCTGGGCATTTAGTCCAAAAACGCCATCCACCGCCGCGAAGCAGCAGTCACGATGTTACACCAAGCTCTGGACAAACTCTGGACAAATGTGCTGCTGCTGGTGTAGCGGGGATGTGCACTTTCTTCAAATACGCTGAAGGGATGTGAATGCTTTTGTTTGGTTTAAATCGGATGTGTCTTCTCTTTTCAGGGTTTGATGGGACCTAGAGGACCCAATGGACCCCCTGGCCCTCCCGTAAGTACTTAAATAAATTGTGCGTATTTTCGTCTCTTTTAAACCTCACAAGAAGGCCAGTGGTCACTTTTAAGTGGCCAGAGTTTTCCCTGGCCATGTCACATGGTCAGAACGGAATAACTGCACATCTTGCTCCTTTCCCCTAACCTACTCAGGACTCACCTAACCCATGGTGTGTTCTGCTCATCCTCAGGGACCCCAGGGATTCACAGGACATGCTGGAGAGCCTGGGGAGCCCGGACAGACTGTAAGAGAATCCCGATCAACCCTAGATTTCCGCACGTTACTCTGATCACCTCCGCACTCTGACTCTTCATCCTCCCTCCGCACACACTCGACTAAGGTCCCACATGTATTTGAATAATGAAACACAGCCAGAACCCCTGATGTCCCGCCTTCAAGTTAAGCTAAACCGATTCCATGTGTCTTCAGACACGGATATCCCATTGCAGTTGGTCATTCATTTAATCGCTAAACACATGCAGCAATGCTTCACAGAAAGAATTCAGAATTTGACCCTGACCTTAACCTCATCTCTGACCTCTGACCTGTCACCTCACATCCAAGGGCCCCGTTGGTGCACGCGGACCCCCTGGACCCCCTGGCAAAGCTGGTGATGATGTAAGTAAAAGGTTTCAATCATCCCAGTTGTTTTTGTGTGGCTCCTGAAATAATGATCCATGGCAATACTTTGCCACATCGGAAAATAATCGGATGTGGAGAAACACTACAGAAGAGCTTCATTGTGACGGGTGGTTGTATCCATTTTCATGCGACGCGTGTTTGTCCACTCGCAGGGTAACAATGGCAGACCTGGCAAGCCCGGTGATAGAGGTGGCCCTGGAACCCAGGTGAGGGGAAAAGTCCAGAAGCAAAATATACTGTTGGAAAAAAATTGCAACGGGTTATCACGTACGCAGACATCCACGGATGCATTTTCATGACTTCTCTGCCTCATTCACAGGGTGCTCGTGGATTCCCCGGAACACCTGGACTTCCTGGAATGAAGGGACACAGAGTGAGTATTTGCATACGTACCTGCTTGGCCCCGCCTCCTACACTGACCTGAGAACGACCGTGTTAAACGCCTGTTCAGCTCTGATGACACACCTGGGTGGCATTCAAGAGGAAGTAACGCTCTATGAAGGTTATGGATGGAAGTTTCTTATGCAGGGCCGACATGGTTCTCTTTCCCACATGATAAAGAAGCATGTCTGTTCTCTACTGTTGCATCCTAATGAATATGACACTGTTTTGTTTGCTTAAGTTGTTCTTCACAGTATCTGAGGTAGCTTCTCCTGCTTCCTGTTTCTCATTGTGTCTGAGGTAGCTTCTCCTGCTTCCTGATTGTCATAGTATCTGAGGTAGCTTCTCCTGCTTCCTGATTGTCATAGTATCTGAGGTAGTTTCTCCTGCTTCCTGATTGTCATAGTATCTGAGGTAGCTTCTCCTGCTTCCTGATTGTCATGGTATCTGAGGTAGCTTCTCCTGCTTCCTGATTGTCATAGCATCTGAGGTAGTTTTTCCTGCTTTCTGTTGGTCACACACTTGGTTCACAGTGGTTGCAAATTACTTCCTATTCATTGTTCAGAGCACTGCTTTTGACCCATGTGGCATTTTGTCAAGTGCCCTGCAAAGGAATGAGGATGTCATTTGAGATGCCGGCATACTCTGCTGATGGATCTGTTTTGGTATTGGAGATGGTTGTGGCTTGTAATCACTACTTTCATGTCTACTGGCTGAAATTATCCAAAATCTCCAAAGCAACCCTGTAACTGTTTTGAATTGTTTTCAGATAGGTAATAGCTAAAATTATCTCAGGATGCTAACTGGTTCTCATTTTTTTTTCAGGGCTACAATGGTCTGGATGGACGCAAGGGAGAGCCTGGTGCAGCTGGTGCTAAGGTAACATCTTAATCACGGTATCCCGAAGCATTATTCCAGGATTATTCCATGTTTAGAATTAACCTGGGACTGGGTAACCAGCGCTGTCACACCTAAAAGGATTTGACATTAGTCCCTATCATGAAGCTGTCAAAATGTCAATGTTTCTCCTGTCGCTCATCATAGTACATCAGAGCGCCTTGGATTTCGCTCTAAACATCTGTTCTTGTTCACTCCTGCAGGGTGAGAACGGTGCCCATGGTGCTAATGGAACCCCTGGACCAGTTGTAAGTTCAGTCTGTTAAATCCTACTGTTCCCCCAGTCTGTTAAATCCTACTGTTCCCCCAGTCTGTTAAATCCTACTGTTCCCCCAGTCTGTTAAATCATACCGTTCCCCCAGTCTGTTAAATCATACTGTTCCCCCAGTCTGTTAAATCATACCGTTCCCCCAGTCTGTTAAATCCTACTGTTCCCCCAGTCTGTTAAATCATACCGTTCCCCCAGTCTGTTAAATCCTACTGTTCCCCCAGTCTGTTAAATCATACTGTTCCCCCCAGTCTGTTAAATCATACTGTTCCCCCCAGTCTTTTAGATAATTCCATTCCCCCAGTCTTTCTAATCATTATGCTTCCCCAGTCTTTTAAATCATACAGTTTTCCCAGTCTGTTAAATCATACCATTCCCCCAGTCTGTTAAATCATACCGTTCCCTGGAGCTGACAACATCTGCATGATTTAAAGTGCCAATATGTATCATTCAGTAAAGGCAATATGTATCATTCAGTCAAGGCAATATGTATCATTCAGTCAAGGCAATATGTATCATTCAGTAAAGGCAATATGTATCATTCAGTAAAGGCAATATGTATCATTCAGTCAAGGCAATATGTATCATTCAGTCAAGGCAATATGTATCATTCAGTAGATATGTCACCTGTCTAATCAAGCCTTCGTGTACCTGACATTTATTCTTAACCCTTTGTCCCCCATCACAGGGTCCTCGTGGTCTGAATGGAGAGAGAGGTCGTGCTGGCCCTGCTGGACCTGCTGGTGCCCGCGGTGCTGATGGAAGTACTGGACCCGCCGGGCCCGCTGTGAGTACTGCTTCCCCTTTTACCCACCGCCTTTCACCGATTAACCTCACTGGATCACCAAAGAGGGACGCAACAATTACTTCGCAACAATTACTGGATCCCTAGTCCTTATGTCCTATCAATATCCTGTTTCCCAGGGTCCTCTTGGAGCTGCTGGCCCCCCTGGTTTCCCCGGTGCCCCTGGCCCCAAGGTAAGTTCAATGACGTCATGGTTCCCAGAGTGTTTCTTCATTTGTCAGTGTAATCCTCAGAGAAGGTCTCATGAACTACGGAGAAGAAACTTAGTTCTCTGAACTGTAGAACCACCTCAGTGGAGCTCTTTCCATACCCCAAAACAACATGAATCCCAAATTGGTTGTCCCTATCCAGCAATGATAATGTGAGAACAGTTTTAATGTCTAAATGGACCAAGCACCTGAGTATATATTTAGTAGTCCATATAACATCTACTTAGCATCTATATGTGATCTTGATAATCCAGTGTGTTGCATTGTGGGACTAAGGTCAGACGGTGTCTTGTCCTCCTGTTTTCAGGGTGAGATCGGAGCTGCTGGAGCAACCGGCCCTGCTGGCCCTCAGGGATCCAGAGGAGAGCCCGGTACCAATGGAGCCGTTGGCCCAGTCGGTCCCGTTGTAAGTATCCAGTACTACCACACCAGTCACACAGGGCGGAGTGTCGACGGGGCTCCCTCGTGGTTTTCTCATATCTGAGGGAGATACTGTGACTCTCTTCAGTGGTCCTGTTATTTTTTCTTCTGTGGTCTTGGCTGGCTGGTGTGTTCTTGTTCTAGCATTTATTGATTGTCTTGTTTGTAAACACTCCCTCTTTCTTTGCCTGTCCTTGTAGGGTAACCCCGGTAACAACGGAATCAATGGTGCCAAAGGAGCTGCTGTAAGTATTCTGGATATAGTAGCATTTTAGCTGACTGGATTGAACGTCATTAGAGGTCAAGATGTAGAATCTTGTTCACTTGATTGACGCGTGTAGGAAGGAATAGAGTTGTGACTGTAATATCACACTACACTCACTGCACCAATACCACACTACACTCACTGCACCAATACCACACTACACTCACTGCA
>JACXGJ010014815.1:0-14332 GCA_016801105.1 Esox niger
AACCACCTCAACTGTCTCCTTTCAATGCAGAAAAGCAGCGGCTTTACTCTGAGTTCCTCACGGATGACTGAGCTTCTAACCCTATCTCTAAGGGAGACGCCAGCCAGCCTTCTGAGAAAACTCATTTCAGCCGCCTGTACCCGCGATGTAGTTCTTTCAGTCATGACCCAGCCTTCATGACCATAGTTGAGGGTAGGAACGAAAATTGACCAGTATATCGAGAGCTTTGCCGTCCGGCTCAGCTGTCTTTTCGTCACAACGGTGTGATAAAGCTAATGTAAATTTTCCATGAAACAATGAAACATTTCAGTAGCAACATTTGAGATGTTTTATTTGTAATATTTTTTTTTGATATGGGGTTAAAATGATTTGCACATAATTGCATTCTGTTTTCATTAACATTTCACACAGCGTCCCAATATATTTTATCTATCTATCTATCTATCGATCTCTCTCTCTCTCTCTCTCTCTCTCATATATATATATATATATATATACACGTGTGTGTGTCTCTCTGAATGCAATAAATAATTCTCTTATTGTAATGATTTGCATTCTGATCTCGATTTTGGTGTCTCTTATCCACTGCACAGGCTACAAACGCAGAACCAAGAGGACCGGTTCACAACAAGACATGAATGTAGGACGATCCAAACAAAAGAAAACCTAAACACAAATGGAACACGACAAGCTGTAATGACAAGCATTCGGATTAAAAACTACACTCTTTTCAATTGTATTTTCTATTTTTGAAAGCACGTGGTATTTACTGTAATTATGTTCTCTGTGAATGCTATGACTTTGTCCTGAATTTCTGTGTACGTTCTACACTCTTATCCAAATGTGGAATTTTTAATTTAGAGTGAAAAGTTCTATGAAAACTTTTCATGTATGAATGCAATGGGGCTGAATATGAAAGTATTTTTTTCTTGTTGGTTTCTTATCTTGTTAACGTCATGTGTTTATGTCATGTTGTACTCAGGTGGTTCTTCATTCAGTTCTAGCTGTATTTCTGTCATGTTGTGTTCTGGTGGTTCTTCATTCAGTTCTAGCTGTATTTAAGTCATGTTGTGTTCTGGTGGTTCTTCATTCAGGTCTTGCTGGTTCTTCATTCAGTTCTAGCTGTACGTAAGTCTTGTTGTGTTCAGGTGGTTCTTAATTCGGGTCCTGCTGTATTTATGTCATGTTGTGTTCAGGTGGTTCTTCTTTCAGGTGTAGCTGTATTAATGTCATGTTGTGTTCAGGTGGTTCTTCATTCAGGTCTTGCTGTATTTAAATCATGTTGTGTTCAGGTGGTATTTGGTTCTCGGTTTGTAGATATTAGATGGATCCTCTTCAGCTACTTAAGTCGCCACCGGTCTAAAAGGAGAAAAACAGAAATGGAATAGAATTGTGTCCGAAATAGCAACCTATTCGCTCCTTAGTGTGCTACTTTTAAACAGGCCTCAATGGCCATTAGACTGTTTGGAAGTTTGTCCCTTGATCAACCAGAATGGTAACTAATACATGGTTATGTCCAGGTATTTGATTACATAGTTCCCCCATTTTAGAGTGACAATTGTCTTTGGAATAGTTAAGATTTATTACAAGGAAATCATGGTGTTTTGTACTTTATATCTTTATTGCTAAGTTAGTTATCTGTGCTGACCAGGGGCGTTGAAGGGGACTGTTAAAACCAGGACAAGTCCACCAAAAACAAAGAAGTATTTTGTAGAAGGGGTAATGACCCTGTTGGAGATGTTTATATGCAGACTCTTCCTGATGGAGGAAGGACACACAAGATGAAGATGTGTTCCACAAAACAAACATTGAAGTAATCTTCTGATTCAACAGACTCACTTCATCGTCATCTGTTGTGCTTGCTGTCCGTTTTGTAGGAGGTACCATTTGCCTCGTTTGAGATATTTGCATTGACGTAATCATCCTCCTGGATAGAGAGGACAGACAAAATGAAAAAATAATCCACAAAACATAAACATCGATCACAGTCAACAGACTCACTTCATCGTCATCTGCTATGCTTGCTGTCCGTTTTGTAGGAGGGACCATGGCCTCGTTTGAGATATTTTCATTGACGTAATCATCCTCCTGGATAGAGAGGACAGACAAAATGAAAAAATAATCCACAAAACATAAACATCGATCACAGTCAACAGACTCACTTCATCGTCATCTGCTGTGCTTGCTTTCCGTTTTGTAGTAGGGACCATGGCCTCGTTTGGGATATTTGCATTGACGTAATCATCCTCCTGGAGAGAGAGGACAGACAACATGAAGAAATAATCCACAAAAAAAAAACATTGATCACTGTCAACAGACTCACTTCATCGTCATCTGTTGTGCTTGCTGTCCATTTTGTAGTAGGGACCATGGCCTCGTTTGAGATATTTGCATTGACGTAATCATCCTCCTGGATAGAGAGGAAAGACAACATGAAGAAATAATCCACAAAACACAAACATCGATCACAGTCAACAGACTCACTTCATCGTCGTCTGCAGTGCTTGCTTTCCTTTCTGTAGAAGTGGCCATGGCCTTGTTTGAGATGTTTGCATTGCCAAAATCTACCTCCTGGATAGAGAACAGACAACATGAAGAAATGTTCCAAAAACTAAAAAACTTTTAATTTCACCAGACTCACCTGTTCATTGTAGGCTGTGCAATTGGAGGCCTTCTTTCTGTTTTTTGTAAAGTAATGAATGAATGACCTAATTAATTAACATATATATATATATAGAGTGCTAAGTAAAATAATATGAAGTAAAAGTATCTTATAAAAATGCATTTACCTCACCTGAACCAGATGCATCCAGAGAGACAGAGGATGAGAACAAGTACAACCACTGTGATTCCCACTGATGCAGTCAGAACCAATGCCTGGTTCCCTTAAATACCATGTGGATGATATGAAAATATGACATGAGTATAAAGGAAACAGAGAATAAAGGAAATACAGGACATGACATTCAATGTGTAATTTCTAAATAAACTGAAACACTGTTAGGAAAATTACCACTGATGATGAAGAAAAGTATCTGAATACTAAAATTGATACTCTTTAAGACAGAAATTAAGCTTCCTCAGGACTTCACTTTATAATGATGAGGATTTAGTGTCAGGTCTTTCTCTGAGGATTTAATGCCAGGTCTTTCTCTCCCTGAGGATTTATTGCCAGGTCTTTCTTTCTCTGAAGATTGTGTGCCAATGCTTTCTCTCTCTGAGGATTTAGTGCCAGGTCTATCTCTCTCTGAGGATTTAGTGCCAGGTCTTTATCTCTCTGAGGATTTAGTGTTCTGATGCATCTTCAATTGCCACTGATGAAGAGGATTTGCTCTAAGGTACAGAAGGGAGGCTTTAAAATTAAAAATCTCTAAATATGGATAATTATTTATATCAAAATCGCTTGTCTGATCACCAGGCTTATTTGGAATGAAGTGTAAAGTCAGCTACCTAGCTGGTTTAGCTTTATCTCAGCAAAGGTTTGGCTTTATCGCAGAAAATTTAAACAGATTTCATCAGTGAGAGCTGGTTCGAACAGGATGAGGAAACAAGCCATTATGGACTGAAGTATTCAGAGACATCAAATTACCTGTTATAATGATGATCAGAGCTGTAGAGTTGTTAGATCCTATTTCATTCTGAGCCATACAGTAATATTCTCCACTGTCCTCAGATGTGATCTTAGTGATGTTGTAACTCTGTCCTGATGCTTTTGGTGAAGTTACAGTCTTCTTGTACCAGGTGTATTTGTCCACAGGTGGGTTGGCATCACTGCTGCAGGTCAGAGTCACTGAACTGCCCTCCACTATTTCACCAGAGGGACTGACTGATACTGAGGGGTTCTTTGGGCCATCTGGGGGACATGAATATTATGAGAATGGCAGGACATAAAATGTTTCACTACAGTAATGTACCTTCTATTGAAATACTCACATCTGACTATGAGTTTCTCCTCAGGTGATTGAAGAGACTCAGGACCTTTTATAACACAGGAATAGAGCCCAGCATCTTCACTGCCAACTGGGTTTAGATGGAGACTTACTTCCTGGTTGGTGAGGAGTTGTTTGTTCCTGTACCAGATGTATGTTCGGCCAATCAGAGTACATCTGGTTGTACAGGTCAGAGTCACATTACCTCCATCTGTCACAGTGGCAGCTGTCATCTTCACCTGCAGACCTGAATTAGAGAAATATTAAACGCTGAGTTCATCATCTTAGTAAAGGCTCCCAATAAGAAGAATCGACTGAGTTACACATCTTTGTCAATGCATACAAACTAGAGTAAGACAGAAGAGTATGGACATTTATACAAATCAGGATTCCACAGTGAGAGATCAGCAATCACTTTGGCCTTTCCCTTTCATTCGTACTTCATAGGCTGTGAGTGGAGTAATGGTGTACAAGTCAACTATTTGTAGAACTCTGTGTTACTAACAAGACAGAGTGTGTGTTTGAAAGAAACAAACTGAACTAAAACACTAAACATGTTACGTTGAGCGTCCTTGAGATGCTTCAGCAACTCAACTGGAGTCCAGCTGTGGTAAATACAGTTAATAATATTTTATTTGTCACAGACTTCTCTATGTAAGGTTCCACAGTTGTATGGGCATGTCAGAGCGAGAACCGAGCCAAGAAGTTAAAGGAACGATCTTTAGAGCCTGGTAGGAGTTGTACAAGTGACTCACAGGATTGATAGGACCATTGACCATAGGTGGGAACGTACCACACAAGGGTCTTTTGTTGTTTAGACCCTTCTTATTGGTGGGTATTTGACTGTGTAATGGCTGGTTATGACCATTGGCCGCCTCCCATGTGGCATAAAAGACGGCGTTCACTTTGTATTCATTGGAGGGAAAAAGGAAAGAACTATGGAAGGTTAACATTGTTGTCTCACGCTGAATAAAGATGGCTGCCCTGACTAGTGGCTGCATACATTATGTTCATGGATCAAACATGGACAGTAATCCGACAGTAACTATACACAACTTGTTTTATTAATTACACAATGTCTTGTTACACGTGTTAATAAATTAAGCTTTTGCAAGCAACACACTGGAATTGGATCCTACAGGAGGGTTTTTAATTACCCTTTGTTTTTCCACAAGTCTAATAACCTATACAGATAAATCATTATTCTATTGTAATTACAATGTAATACCTGTGGTGTTACAATGTTGTTATAACTGTTGTTTATGTGCATTTACATTGCAGTTGTACAGTATATATCAACTTAATGGCACGTGTTATAAATAAGAATGTTACTGTACCTGTGACAGATAGAGAGACTCCAGGACCACCAGTATATTTGTCTTCATCTGTTATGAATCTGAACTTGTAAACAGCTGAGTCACTCCCTCTCAGGTCTGTGACTGTCAGGGTGTGGCTGTACTTCCCATCATGGTACTTCACACGACCTGTGTAGTCTGAGTCCTCAATCAGGTTTCCGGGGTTATGATCTGCCCCCTTGCTGAACCAGAAAGTAGATGTGACCGTTCCACTGGGAAATGTGTAAGAACAGGACATCTCCACTGTTGACCCCTTCAAGGCACAGACACTCTGAGTGGAGTATCTCACAGTCCAGTCATCTTCACCCACCAACAAAACAGTCAAAACAAAAGCACATCATTAATGATACCTTGGAGATAGTTGGTATGTAACTACAGTATTGGAAATGTCCAGAATGTGGAACTGTTCTTTGTGCTGTAATTGGGTGAATTACAGAAGCTCCTCCAATATAGGACACAGATCAAATTAATATTGATTCCAATTATGTGGCTTTTTCTATCTAACATGTTTTAATCATTCTGGCATTTTTGTGTTGATTTACTGTCCAGTCAAACATATTTCTGATTAACTTTTTACAATTACTGACTCCCAGTAACATCTCCACAAGCATGTCAGGTATCTGACAGGACTTTATACGAGCTCAGTATTACGGCTTTGTTACATTGTGGGATGCATATAAGTGTGTCTTCTTTCAGGGTCCATAACAAGGGACATTATTAATATTTTTGTCTGGGTTTTTCACCACATTTATACAAGCACATTGAAGAAGTAACATTGGTGTCATTTGAAATTTGAAGTGTGCAGAACTCAAATTTTGTCTTGAATTCAGTGTGACTAATTATGATATAAGAGTCAGATGTGTCCCAACCATATTATCACCAAACGATATATTGGTTTCGCCAAAAATCATGAGTGAAAAGTTGATGACGTTACCCTAACCATTTAGTACTTATCTACAGTATCCGGTACTTCAATGTATATTCAATACAAACTGTACTTCAAAATCCAGAAATAACTGAATTCATCTAAACTGCAGTTTAAATATTTTTACTGTACCTGTGACAGACAGAGAGACTCCAGGATCACCAATATATTTGTCTCCATCTGTAATGAATCTGAACTTGTACTCAGCTGTGTCAGTCTTTCTCAAGTCTGTGATGGTCACTTTGTGGCCCTTATCATCGCGTTTGTAGGTCACACGGTCTTTGTAGTCTGGGTCCTCATTCAGATTGACAGGATTATTATTTGCATCGTATTTAATGAACCAGAAGGTAGATGTGACTGTTCCACTGGGAAATGTGTAAGAGCAGGACATCTCCACCGTTGAGCCCTTCAAGGCAATGATTTTCTGGTTTGTGTAGGTCACACCCCAGCCATTCTGACCCAGTACCACTGAAATATAATCAGATACCTTTAGCTAACCCTGAAAGTAGAGTTTGCTCTCACATGATTCTGGAGGTGCTGGACCAGAAACCACAGATACCTTTTACTGAGTAAGGTGTGACAAGTAGTGTCCAAGCTGGACCACCTAGAAGATTTTTTACACCAAAATATTCTATTAATATTTTTAAGAATATATAGGACTTTTGTAGTCTACAATATTTGAATGTAGTTGTTACTTTTTGGCTAAAATTTGTTTTAGAATGCACATAAGTTGTTATGTATGGGAGAGTTTTCTGTCTTCAGGACAGAAATGTCTGTATACTGTTTACAAGGGAAACCAAATAAGAATGAGATCATACCTGACACAGAACAGAAAAAGACCAAAAACACACTTCCTGTTGTTTTCAACACCATTGTTGTGTCTTCCTGTAGTCTTAGAAAAATAAGCAATTTTACAAAAAACGTTCATGTAGATATTCTCTTTCAGGTAAAAGATTAAAAAACATAAATCATGAAAGTTAACATTTTCCTAGGCAACTGTAACTGTACATACACAATACAACTTAATTTCTGTTTTTTTATGCTGATTTGACCATTTCTTAAAAAAGCAGATATAATCACATCCACTTTTCACAGACACTGATTATGTCTACTCTAGGACCTAAACATCGAGTTGAATAGAAAACTCAGATGAGCTTGTTTTATTTGTCCTGGACTAGGCTTAATCAATGTTTGTGAAACCGGCCCTCTGTAACCTGAAAACTGTCCTTTATTGCATTCCAGGCCAACTTCTTCCATTGCTCCGTGGTCCAGTTCTGATGGTCACGTGCCCATTGGAGGTGGTTTCAGCATTGGACTGCATGGGCCCCCTGACTGGTCTGCAACTACGCTGACCCATATCCAACGAACTGCAAAGCACTGTGTTCTGACACCTTTCTATCAGTACCAGCATTCACTTTATCAGCAATTTGAGCTACAGTTACTCGTCTGTTTGATTGGACCACACAGGCCAGCCATCACATCCAATGTGCATCAATGAGCCTTGGCCGCCCGTGACCCTGTCGCCGGGTCACCGTTTATCCTTTCTTTGACCACTTTCTTTGCAGTGGTCTCTTATTTTTTTACAGAGCTGTAATATATCCAGTTTTCCAATTCTGATTAGGACAATATGAAGTTCTTTAATATATTTTATGACTGAGCTCTGATGATTCTATAACTGTAGATGTTAAATGTGGGACAGGAAGGTGACATTGAATGTGTGAATCTACTGACATCACTTACTGGAAGAGCAGAAACAACAAGTTGCCCTTTATAAGGTTGAGTTCTATTTTTAAGGAACTGTGAACATATCCTTAAACTGGTGTGAAGAGATTAACATGCATAAAGAACAACAGTAAAGTGTTACATTTCATCTTTTGAGGACTGGAGCACTGAATTTTAAAAGGGGCCCTGCATTTTGACCTTATTCAGCTGGTCAATTACTGGTCTTCAATCTATTTTCATACGATGTCCTCATTCAGCTGGTCAATTGCTGGTCTACAGACTTTCTTCATAAGATACCCTGTTTCAGCTGGTCAATTTCTTACCCACAGACCATCTTCATAAGATGTCCTTATTTAGCTGGTCAATTGTTGATATACAGACCATCTTCCGACTTTTAGTTGATCAAATACTGTTCTACTGTCTATCTTCATGAGATGCCCTCATATAGCTTGCCAGTTGTATAATGTCCTGCTCCAAAAGCCCCGGATCTAGTTGAAACAGAACCGAGTTTCAACAGGGACGGTACCCAGATGAGGCTGATGGACTTCCTGACCAGCTACTAAACCGGGCTGAATTATTATACATAATGCTGACCAGTACACATACCTGTTGGTGCTTTTAACTGAGTGAGACTACATAAAACTGTTTTCTCATTCCTAGATTATTTTCCCTGAAGTGAATGAAAATACCCTCAGATCAAACCAGACTGCCTGCATTATAATATTGTAACTGTAACATTTTACATGAAAAGTGCTGGAACGCTGAGAGATACACATGAATGTATCGTGGTTCACCCTCCTGTCAAAAACATGGTTTTCCATACAATGTAATGTGGCCTTAATGTGCAGGTAATGTTAAGTTAAAGGACAATATTTTTACACTGGATAACCAATACTTCAGTGGAACTCTGATGAAGAACACTGGATATGATCACAGAGTCACAGTTGTTCTCCCTCAACAAAATACAAAATAAGAAGTTACCTTCTAAATGCAAAAATGCATCTACATTCAACTAAACATCAACTCAAAATAAGGCTGTATTTTAACATCATCATACAGAATATAAGTCCAGAAAATAATCATAAAATTGTCTTTAGAGATATTTTCAAGGATACTTACAGAGTGAAGAGGAAAGTGGTCTGGTTCTATATGATAAGGAAACAGGCGCTGAGTGCAATGTTTGTGGTTTCATGATTGACATCAGATTCAAGCAGTCAGGGCCCATGAAGTTAAAGTGAGAGCACTCATAAATCAAATCTACTTTTAGAATGGGCAGCGCCATTGTATTCACAGCTTTAGCTTGTCTTTGAATGGAGATTCATTGTTTTGTAAGTTACAGATCACTGAAGCTCTGAAGTGCTTACTAGATTTCAACACCACCTGAACTCTTTAGGCAACTACTCAGCTTATTCCAATAAGGTCCAGTCCTGGTCAACACTGTGATATGTAATATATATTCAATATGCTATATAATAAGTTTTATCACAGCAGCAACCAAGTCAGTTTAGAATATGTTCCCACTATTCCACACTATATTTCTCAACCCAGTTGGTGGAGTGGAGCATGGGTTTGACTGTTAAGTTTCATAGAGAAATGGACATGAAACAATGTGTTTCCCAAAGTTCACCCTCTTACTGTTTTAGTACACTAAATTTAACCAGGGTCTATAGGACAACTACACTATTTGGAACACAGAACAATCACTGAAAATCCATTACATTGAACAGTCCTTTGTTATATATCTTTGCTCTGTTTTCAAACCAAATGTAAACAGAAGACATCAAGTTTGTCAGAGGGATCACATGTGCATACAATTATGAAAAACTGTCTGAAATACCTTTTTTACTGATTATTACCTGTCTGGTCTCTCATCAGGAGAGGACTAAAGATTCTCAAAAGAAACCGCAAGTTCTAGGTTTTATTAGACATTTTTACAGGGCATGCATGAATGAACAGACATTGAGCTGCAGTTGATCTAAAAAAAGAGAAACAGAAATGAAACTGAAGTTGTGTCCCGGATGTCACCCTCTTGCTATATTTTACCAAGGTCTATAGGACAACTAAACGATTTGTATCGCAGACTGAACATTTAATGAAAATCTATTATATTGAACAGTCCTTAGTTATATATCAAAGCTCTGTTTTGAAATTCACTGAAATACGTGAAGGTTCTGAAATGGCCATCACAGTCTCCTGACCTTAATATCATCAAGCCACTCTGGGGAGATCTCAAACTTACCGTTCGTGCAAGACAACCAAAGACTTTGCATGACCTGGAGGCATTTTGCCAAGACGAATGGGCAGCAATACCGCCTGGAAGAATTTAGGGCCTCATAAACAACTGTTACACAAGACTGCACACTGTCATTGATGCTAAAGGGGGCAAAACACAGCATTAAGACTTAAGAATATGCAGACTTTTGAACAGGGCACAGTTTTGTCTGGAATGTCTGAGTGCAAGAAAGAATGGAGCGGAGTCTTTGACTTTGTTTTAATACGTGCGCTGACATACGCTCAATTAACCATAGAGACAATAACACACAAAGACAAAGGGAGCAGAGGGAACATATATACTGAGGGGAATGACTTAATGATGAGCAGGTGCGCTAGACGGGACAACAGGTGCAATGAGTACATGAGCAGGGCGATGGTGTCAGAAGGCCGGTGACGTCGAACGCCGAAGCCCGCCTCCTGCAGGGGGAGGATGGGTAGTAGAGGTCGTAGTTGTAAGTTTATTTTTTCCGTTTTTGTTTTATGATTGTGCCATTCTGTTAGGACCAACATGTGAATGTGAATCCCATAAGAAATATATTACGGGTCTTGCCTGCTCACCCATGTTTTCTTTACAAATGGTGGATATATTATACATTTTCCAAAGGTTTGAAAACTTTTGAGGGCAACTGTATCTGGGCTTCATTATGTCATCTATAGGAAGATTAAAAAAGAAATGCCAGGAAAATGACTGGTGTCCCTCAGTCTGCAAAGCTGGAGGGGGGTATTTTCCAAAACTCAAAATGTGCTATGCTACGACAAGCATCCATGCAACTCCTTCCATAATAACCCTTAACAAATGTAAACATAATCATAACTACACTTAACAAATAGACAGTATTATTACTACCGGTTCTAGTTTTACAGTTTGCTGTATTTCTATGTGTGTTTTGTCCAATTAGTGTTGCCATAGTCTCCCAGAAGCCATTGATCTACTGTTGTTGGTAGGTACAGTGTCAAATCCTCAACTGTCTCTCTATTTAATTACTTGGAAATGCATTCAAAAGTCGATTGTGATAGTTTTAACATAAATACGTCATTTTGCGCTGGAACTTTAATTGTGAACATAAATGATAGTTTGCTAGAAAGTGTCAGTTATTGCATGGAATGTGCCTATTTGCGTGTGTTAATCAATCAACTATCTCTAACGTTATCTGTCATAGCTAAGTTATCAGGAAAGCTAATTAGCCACATATTCACCCAGCAACTGGTGCTTATGTGCGTGTTATTGTCTTACGTTAATGATTTTGTTAGATTTGTCAGAAAGCCCACGTGTGCACTGATTACAATGTCAATCACTTATGTTGCGCTGCATGTGTAATTTTTGCGGACATTAGCCATTTTCATTGATAGTATATTCGTATTGTAAACTGCATTGATTTCAACTCTGCTCCAGGGGGCACCCCTGCCCTGCTTGTTTTAGATCTCTCCCTGCGCCGTCACGCCAGTCTCAAATTATCAGCTCTTAATCAAGCCCTTGTTGAGCTACATCGGGTTTGTGAGGGCAGGTAGAGATCTAAAACAGTCAGGGCAGGGCGCCTCCAGGAGCAGAGTTGAAAAACACTGGTACACTCTATAGCTGTATTATCTTATGATAAATAGCATTAATAAAGTTTGTTTAATTAAAGTGAAAGCAGTTAATTAGTCAGCTTTCATTTACAGTGAGTGTCAACATGAGCAAGAGAAAAGGTGGGCAGCCTCAGAAAAGAAAAGCTGAGAGCAGAGAAAATGAGCACCAGTCAGATGATAGAAGAATACAGTAGTACAAAATGTGAGTAAAAGATTATTGATATATTAATTATTACCATTCAGATAAAAAAAGGTTAGTTATCCATTCCTGAACATCATGGCAAGAAACTACTTGTTGACTGATTGGTGTATTTATCTCATGTTCACTCTGGTACGTTCAGGGTAAAGAGAGAGAGAGAGAATGAGAGAGGATGCTGACAGGGCAGGGAGAGCAGGTGACATGGAGGTGAGTGAGAAAGGAGCAAATATAGACCACCGATCTGATATCGCCGTGTTCATGTTGTTCCTACAACATCACAATGTTGGCACAACTGATGTTAGGTTTAGGCACATGTGTTTCTGAGGTTAGGGTTAGGTCAACGGGTGGGGGGCAGTGGTATATTCTGTCTTTGGACTGGGGTAACCAACTAAATACAGGTCAGTTGTAATGATGGTACTGGAGCAACATTCATTCTGATGTTGTAGGAACAACACTAACATGGTGATATCAGTCTGTGTGAATATTGATGGTTAAGAGTCTATAAATATTATAAATATTAAAAAAATGTTTGAAGGTTTTTTTGGTGGGGGACCCCAGACCCCCGGCTGATTTAGTTCCCCCCAATGTTGACTCCATGGCTACTGTCTTGGACAGATCCCTCCTTTATTATGGGATGGAAGACAGCCTGTCAGTCCAGTAGCAAATGCTTCGCTCCTGGCCACTGATTTATGCCGTGGCATATTGGCGATATACCACAAACTCCCAAGACTGTTGCTGCTTTATGTCCCCCTTCCTTTCAGGAACTCATCATTCTTGAGACCTCCTCATGTACCCTCCGCTCTGCAACCACAAACACCCTCCAAACCCCCAGAACCAAGCTCTGCAGCATGGGTGTTAGGGCTGTTTCATCAGTCTCTCCGAGGCTGTGGAACGCCCTCCCTGACCACCAGAGGGCTCCTCAGCCTATAGGTGTTTTTAAAAGAGACCTAAAACGTATCTTTCAAAAAAGCCTTTTATTAAATGTATGACCTTTGATAATTCGTTATCTTTATATTTCCTGTTGCACTTTGAGATTGGTAAAATGTAAAGTGCAATTCATTATTATTATTATTCCATTTACCCACATAATTAGAGCAGTGAAAGTCTGTTTGATGTCATACCTGTGGTATACTGTCCGTTATACCATGTATGTCTTACAATTAGCATTTAGAATGTGAAGAACCCAGCCGGTAATTCACAGTAAAAGTTCTGGTCTCTTTGTGTTCAGGGACCACATCAACCCATAAATGATTTGATGCTGTCTGTCTGTAACAACTGCTGTATATAAATTGAAGTAATGACAGAATGTACTCACCAGATGGCAGCAAAGAGTCAGTTGATTGCAGGCAGGCCAGTTTTGCAGCAATACTCTGACTATGAAGAAATTCTGTTGTAATGCAGAATGCGGTTTGACGTTTACTGAGTCCCTGAATCCATGCAGTGATTTCCACTACAGAACCATGTCTGTTTTAATGCAGTGCCGCTTGAGGGCTCAAAGGTCACTGCTATCCCATGGTTTTCCATCTTCTCCCGTGCATACATTGATAGATTTCTCCAGATTCTCTGAATCTTCTAATGATTTGATCTATAATAGATGATGAGATCTTCAAAGTTCTTTGCAGTTGTATGTTGGAAACGTTGTTCTTAAATTGCTGCACTATTTTCCGCCTCTGCCTTTCACTGAGGGGTGAACCCCCACTTCTGACAGACTCAAACTCTCTGGAATGATCTTTTCATACACAATCATGTTACTGATCTGTTGCAATATTACCTATTTTTTTGTGTGACCAACAGGTATTGTTTTTTAGCAAAACACAACATTTCCAATCTTTTTGTTGCCTCTGTCCCAAATTGTTTGAAACGTGTTGCTGCCATAAAATTGAACGTGGGCAAACAGTACAGTACATTTTTCTTCTTCTTCAACTTCATCCGCTTATACGTTCTCGTGTCGCGGGGGCAGCAGCTCCAGCAGGGGACCCAATCTTCCTTTACCCAAGCTACATTTGCTAGCTCTGACTAGGGGATCCCGAGACATTCCCAGGACAGTTCGAAATATAATCTCTCCACCTAGTCCTGGGCCTACCCCAAGGTCTCCTCCCAGCTGGACGTGCCTGGAACACCTCCCTAGGGAGACGTCCTGGAGGAGTCCTTACCAGATTCCCGAACCACCTCAACTGTCTCCTTTCAATGCAGAAAAGCAGCGGCTTTACTCTGAGTTCCTCACGGATGACTGAGCTTCTAACCCTATCTCTAAGGGAGACGCCAGCCAGCCTTCTGAGAAAACTCATTTCAGCCGCCTGTACCCGCGATGTAGTTCTTTCAGTCATGACCCAGCCTTCATGACCATAGTTGAGGGTAGGAA
>JACXGJ010014816.1:0-14348 GCA_016801105.1 Esox niger
ACACACACACACACACACACACACACACACACACACTAAAACAATCGCAACCTGGGGATTTAGGTGGTGCCCTCAGTCTTTATAATAGTTTGACCTACACACTTTCCTCTCCACTCTTTTTAGGAAGAAACGTTCCAGTGTCCTTTGTGTCTCCAGGGAGCTCCTTTTACTAAGGAGGATGTTCAGGATGGATGCGTAGCTGTGTGTGCGTGTGTGTGTGTGTGTGTGTTTGGGATCAGAAGGTTATAGACTTAACGCTCCCTAGGTGAAGCTCAAAGATTGTGGGGGGTGGGGGGGTGGTGAGATTAGGAACGCTTCTATTTTGGTCTCCATGTACTCCTAGGGGCCGCTCTTGGGAAGCAGTGACTTACTTTGGTAGAAGGATAAAGGACACAGTGTGAGGCTGGAATGGCAGGAGATTCAAGTATACAGTATTGACTGTAATGTATTGACTAGTGTTTTGACTGTGATATACTCACTGTAGTGTATTGACTGTAATATACTCACTGTGTCTTGACTGTAGCGGGTATCTTTCCTGGTGATGCTCTGCCAGACCTGTTCTGGGTATTTCCTCTGGTGATGCTCTGCCAGGCCTGTACTGGGAATCTTCCCTGGTGATGCTCTGCCAGACCTGTTCTGGGTATTTCCTCTGGTGATGCTCTGCCAGGCCTGTACTGGGAATCTTCCCTGGTGATGCTCTGCCAGACCTGTTCTGGGTATTTCCTCTGGTGATGCTCTGCCAGGCCTGTGCTGGGTATCTTCCCTGGCGATGCTCTACCAGGCCAGTAGGATAATTTCAAAATTGTATGCAGCAAAACAATCCATATGCTGTATATCCAACCTGGACTTTTTTAGTAACTACATTGTGGGCATGTTAAAATAATAAGTGACATAACAGCAGGGATTGCATTACACTAAACCTCTTTAAGACATCTACAGGATATTATCCCTGTTACTTGAGACAGCTGGTTTGGTTGAGAGGGGGTCGTGTTAATAACTAGATCAACGACTGTGGGCAGGAAAGACAGAGTTTTAAGGCAAGAAAATATGAATCACCTTGGTGCAAAACAAGTTTCATGTTATAAATCAGACCTGTTGTTTAACCGTGCAAGCCGCAAAAATGAGTGTTAAAACTAAGGATGGAAAATTTGTGCTCAGTCCGCCTTCTAGTATGTGCAAAGTAACCGTTCGCTTTACAACTTGGAATTATTGATTTAGTGAATGGCAGTTTCTGAAAGAAACAAAACTGGGACTTCTAAACACATTTCTGGATAGATTTGGGTAAAATGTTTTGATATTTTTACTGTGATATACATTCTTTCTCTGCCTATTAATAGCAAGTGGCTGTCTGAAACCGCCAATCAATCTTGCAGAATGTTCAATCTATTTATAAGCATGCTAAATGGTACAGCCCACACCTATCTATCTATATATATATATAGATAGATAGATAAAAATCGTATTTGCTTCATCAAAAGATTAATGGATTTCACTGTCTTGTCTCGGTAGACAGTAGGTTCTGAAATTATGAATGCTGGGATGTCACTGTCCTATCGCAGAACAATGGCTTCACCCGTCTGCCAAATCTTACTCTCACAATTAGAGAATAAGAGGCTCACATCTAAGATCAAAATGACATCAAATTAAAATTAACAGACCAGACTAGTCCTTAGGAGTTTCCCAAAGCAACAGTGTCGATTGGGTTCCAAGTAGGTTCCCGACAGTTGTCTGAAGGCCGGGGCACAATCTCTTTGGAACGTTCCTCGGGACTTCAGTAGTTGTTTGGACAAGGTGGGGTTCCCCCGAAGGAACTTTCTTCGGGGCAAACCGGGAAATATCCAGTGGATCATGAAGCAATGTCTTCTGGGACATCCAGTGAACGTCCCTACATTTCTCTGGACATCCCCAGTAGTCGGCAGTGTTCCCCTGGCCTCATCCCATTTCTGTCTTCATCCCCAGTAGGAGTCAAGCCTCCCTTGGCGTCATCTCATCTATATTTTCAGCCACTGTAAAAAAAAGAATCCTCCCCTGGTCTCATCCCATTTCTGTCTTCATCCCCTGTAGGAGTCAAGCCTCCATTGGCCTCATCCCATTTCTGTCTTCATCCCCTGTAGGAGTCAAGCCTCCCCTGGCCTCATCCCATTTCTGTCTTCATCCCCTGTAGGAGTCAAGCCTCCATTGGCCTCATCTCATCTATATTTTCAGCCACTGTAAAAAAAAAGAATCCTCGCCTGGCCTCATCCCCTCTGCATTTATACCCATGTAGACATCAAGCATCCTCTGGCATCAACCAATTTCTGCCTGCAGCTCAATTTAACCTCAGGTGGTCTCCCAGGTAACCATGAGGCTGATAAAGGACGTGCCCCCTCTCTCTCTTCGTGCCCCACTGGTGGCCTGAATCTGAACCTTCAATGTAGTATGTGTGTTTGACTGGCTAGAAATAGCAATGTCTAAGGACTACACACTCACAGCAGTTGGTCGCAATCCAACTGTTATAGTTGCACAGCATATTGCCAGGAGAGAGGAAAGAGGAAGATAAAGAGAGAAACATGGGACAGAGAGAGACAGGGAGTGGGGGAGAGACAAAGAGAGACCCAGGGAGTGTAAGAGGCAGAAAGGGAGGAGAGTGAGACAAGGATATAAAGAGATTTTGAGAGAGATGGTGAGCGATAGGGAGAGCGAGACAGTGATTTGGGTGGAAGAGAGGGAGAGAGGTAAAGGGTTAAAAGGGTGTGAGACAGGTCGTGGGGCAGAGTGGGCGATAAAGAGCGGGTGCAGGAGAGATCGGGGGTGAGTGATGGGGTACAGGGCAATCAATACATTCTGAGGGGAGCGTTAGATAAAAATGCTTCTTCCATCCTTTTTGTCCTCATCGTAGCATTTCTCCCTCTGCATCCGTGTATCCATTACCAGTGAACACTGGTGAAGGGTTGTAGCCAGATGGATGAATCTGCTCAGGTCCCTTTCAACCATCCCGCTGGATAATATTCCATACGGACAGAGAAGGCAGGTTCAATCAATAAGAGTTTAGAGCCAATTTGTTCCCTCTGAATTAAATTGAGCTTCCATATAAGAGCTGCATGTCTACCTTCAGCCCAGAGGGGCACATATATATACACACATATATATATATATATATACACACACATATATATATATATACACACACATATATATATATATATATACACACATATCAATACATATATATACACGCACACATATATATACACACACACATATACACACACATAAATACATATATATACACACACACACACACAGAATAAAGGACGTGGGTATATACAATACGCCTGATGAGCCTTTCACAGAGGCGTATCTGGTGAATGGACAACCCAATATCACAATATCTCATCACAATCAGACGTCTCTGTTCGCTTCAGAGTCTGACATTTTAGAGGGGGAGACAGAGGTCTACGGGAGATGGTTCCAAAAGCGTGTGACCATGGTGTGGGCTGGGTATGAATTCTGACTTGTTCAATTCAAAGGGGAACATAAAGGGGAACACTCAATTCGGTTTAAGCCACTGCCAAGAACAGTAGTCAATCATTATCCTTCTCGTTTGAGTTTGTGTGGGTATTCTCCTTTGGTAATTTAGTTTCCTTATTTATATTTTCAACAGGATTGTCTTTTCCTCAGGCCATGTCTTTGTGTTTAGCAAATGTTAGCTATCTCATAACAAGAAACATAAAAAATAAATAAAATTGGGAGTAGAACTGGCAAGCTTTTATTTTACTCGACCATTAAGATATCTACCACCTTGTTTGTGTTGCAGGTTATAATAACTTTCATCCTCTCGCTCGGATGGTGATGGATCAGAGTTCCCTTTGCTTATGACAATGGTGAACAATATAACTAAAAAAGAACATTTCCATCAGATACGATAGCAGTAAAATGCAATGTAATATCTGACCTTCCCAGGCATTCCTGTTTACTTGGTGGCCTATTTTCCCGTTTTGATTATTTTACTTGTAATTGGCAAGGACCCAAACTTGTCTAAGAAATTTCACTCTAGCTCCAGTTTGTCACACAACTGAATGGTAGGTTTCAGTAAATGCACAAAAGCAGACTAATCCAATGATTCAACCCAACAATTGTATAAAGACTTTTTTTTCGGAATATCTAGATCTCAGTCATTTCGCCCATTCCAAGTGGGGTGTCTCATCCTGTATTGGCAGATGCAGCTGGAGTTGATAGGCGACATTATGCCTTCACACACTGAATTCTTCTTAGCCCCAGGCTATCTTAGCCCCGGGGTGAGACCGAATCTGGGCTAGCTCAGCCTGTGTTCAAACAAGAGGTTAAGAGCAGGGATACATATTTCCTGCATGAGTGTGTGTGTTCATGGTAGAGACATACAGAATGTGTTCACCTAAATGAAAAAACATCAACACTGCATTGTGTCCTGACAGTTGGACAATGTCCTGATACAGTTGGACAATGTCCTGACACTTTGTTATACAGTTGGACAATGACCTTAAAATACTGCCATAGCAACACGGTTATTATTTCTGGTCCAAAACGTGGACAGTTATTCACTGGTCAGATTTTAATCTGATTCTTCATGCAATTTATTTGGTGCATATGAGACTTATGGGAACAGATATACCGAAAACCAAACAACTGCTGATGCCAACTTGAAATAAGAGGACAATGGTGATAGGCACAAGTCTTAGGCACCTGAAAGACGTTTAATTGGGTAGTAAGTGTTGGGCTGTAAACGCCATCAGATAAAGAAGAGGTAGTAATAATATAATCACACTAGTCAGATGTCCCCATTGGTGAAAATATGATGTTATTGTGTGTTCATAAAATAACTGCTCAGTTTGGCCGTCAGGATGTGATTTCTGCAAAGGTAGCAGAAAAAAAGACAGAAAACGAAAATGTCAGCAGTAAGGTTTCTTCTCTTTATCTTTTTTAACCTCTTTCTCCGTGTCTCCGACTACTTACATTGCTGAATCAGTTTGCATGTTTCACTCTACCAGACATGCTCAATCTTGGCTCATGCCGCTTTCTCTCTCTTATCTTACCTCTACCTTTTCTCCCTCTTGCTCCCCTGCTTCACCTCCCCCTGCTCCCTGACATGCATTTTCATCTCTCTATCCTCTCCCTCTCTGGACAGAGACACATTTCAACGACAAAAAAAAAGTGACCGTTTTGTCAAGGTGGATGATTTTAAAGCCTGTTACTTTAAAACTGTCTACTAGGGGCAATGGTGTGTACTCATACAGTTTAGTTTTACTGTTGGTTCGCCATGGTTTGTTGTGGTGGTAGACTGGATATGTGCAGTAAAACCTTTCTCTCTCTCTCTCTCTCGATGCATGTTCAATCCAGACAAGCTTTGTTGCCAAAAATTGCAGTCCTTTCCCAAAATATTAAAAAAATATTTTAGGGCGGTCTGACAAGACTAAGTGTCTTTCCCAAAGTTCAGCTGATAACCGTAATCATTACACAACCCTTCAATGTGCCAATCAAAATGAATGAATCATCCTGTCAATTTAAGCTTCCGTAATTAAAACCTACATTTAACACTCTCACAAAACTTAGCCCATAACGAGTCAACAGGAATGCGTTTGGTGTCAAAAGACTTTATGCGTTTCATAGACTTGACCAAGTGGCCAGTAAATTCCATTTAAAACGCTCGATGGGGAGGTGAATTTGTGAGGCAGTGTTGGGATAGAGGTTGGTAGTGTGCCCGCGATGCTCAATTGTGTTGCAAAGTGCGTGCTCCCCTTCAGGGCTGCGTGTGTGGCTCCCAGTCTGTCTGCAGCATGGTATTGATTGGAGACTGGGATAGCATTCTGAGATTCGCAGCCAACGAATATCATTATCCTGCTCGCTCAAACATACATCACAATACAGCGGACAAGTGAATTGCGCACACTCACTCATACACACGCGTGCTCATTATGCTCATTAAATCTCACGTGCACGGATAGCCGCGCTAACAGTTACCCCTACGTAATTAGGTCAAATTCAATCTCACACATCAACTCCGATGATACACGCGCAAAGATGGATGATTCACGGTTTTCCACGTGCACACGCCATGCCTGTCCGTCAGTAATATGGTATTGATCAGGCCATGAGAAGCCTCCCGAGATCTCCGGCCAAGCGAAATTATGACCCCCGCTCACACCCGTCACACATCACAATCAACAAAACAGAAGAGTCGAGAAGACGATAAGCGGCAAGTCTTCAGACCGTTGGCCAGAGTGTAGACACACCGCAGTTGATACTGCTGAGAGAATTGACAGTTGGAGAAAGGAGAAGGATAAAAGGAAGCTGCCTGAGACTCTGCCATGACCTCCAATAGTTGCTACACTAGCTCAAGTTGTGGAAAAATAAACACACCCAATATACACCGCCAGTTTCCCCCCTTACCTACTACACATAGCGTTACGCAGTTCAAACGGCAAAGAAAAAGAGGAAGTGTTTGAAAAATCAGTCCGGGAACAGATTAAGATTTAGGTCAAGCCCTGAGCAAGATCTGAGTACGTTGGTGCCGAGGTTTTCCCACGGTAGACAGGGGAGGTGTTACTTCTATTTCTGTGTGGCTTGTGTCAGGAGATCTGCCCAGATGAAGCGGCTCACAGGGTGGCTACTTTCCACTACCTTCCTGACCTTGTGCAGCTGTAGTGAAACTGACATGCTAACACAAATCTCCCCACAATAACAGTCTGGGCAGAGTACACATTAAACAAAACATTTTACACACAGTAAAAAAATACATTTGAATAAAAACACACACATGTGCTTCTAAAAGCAACAAACACACAATTCTACATCATGAGCAGCTAAATTTTTCATCCGGTGAAACATCCAGGACTGTTCCTTAATGAATTCAAGTCAATCAAGCCTGAGCTCACTGAAGCATCTCACTGCACGTCTTCCATTGCCTCCAACAATTGGGATTATACCGTAGCTATGGGTCAAAATTCAGAATGAACACAACAGAGGATCGAAATGGGTGAGATAATTAGACAAAAAATGTAAACTAGTCTGGCACCATATCAGACAAGCAGACATAATGGTAAGGAGACACTGTGTACCAGGAGCCCAAATTATCTCCATGTGGAGCAGAAAAGGCGTGGCCTATGTGGCCCGTCGAGGATTTGGAGACAACTATTAACGACACCCCAATACCTTGCTGCCCAAAGCCCAAATGATATCAGCAATATCTCGCTGAACCTTAGTGATATTAACTAACAGAGTTCCTCCCGTCGGCAACTCTGTGGATTCTTATTCGTACGTGTCGGGCATAATTTGAATTGAAAGGTAGTCTCATGGTCACCGCGCTATGGTTGGACATTTTCAACAACATTGACAGCGCTTCTTCTCCGCATATGGTTAGTGAGATGTCCAGGTGTCAGTCATAATGAAGGGGTGAGGAGCTGGGGTGCAATGGTATTTTTCACAGCCCTTCGTACTGAAGGTATCTAGTCAAATGATGCTTGGCAAAACCGGCATTAAAACCCTTTGTGGCTTGTGTAGAATCCAGGCAGGATTTTGTCAAAATTATTTAAGCCGTGAAGTAAAATAAACCTTCCTCGTCTCTTAGTTTAACTTTACTACGGGCCGTGGTATCATGAGTCGAGGATGACAAGTTGACGGCGGTCAATGAGTGCTAATGTCTAACCCAATGCTCCGCCCATGTGTAGGAGGTTGTGGCATAGTTAGCGCAATTCATGCTCACGACTGTCAAAAGTACTGAGATAAACAAGAGAACCACTGTAGTTACCGTATATTTTGCAACATACTGACCAAACTCTGCTTATATTTAGTGACATCGTACCAGCCAAACTCTGCTAATATTTAGTGACATCGTACCGGCCAAACTCTGCTAATATTTGGTGACATCGTACCGGCCAAACTCTGTTAATATTTAGTGACATCGTACCGGCCAAACTCTGCTAATGGTGCCGGTTCGCGCTGCAGATGTTTTGGATCCTAGGCTGGATGCGCTAGCTGGCTGTGCACTGGTCTTCTACTACGTGGGGCTAAAGCAAGGAGGACAGCAAGATGCTGCCCCGCGTCACCGTTAACGGGTAACTTAGCTGTGTGTCGTCGGTTGTCGAATCACAAAACCTTTCTGTCGCGTTTGATGCAAATCGTTAAGGTAAATCTAATTTGTGAACAGAAATAAAGCGTGCGTGCGTGCGTGCGTGCGCGCGCTACAGTAAGCCTGGTGACCGATTGCTGCTCATTGATACACTCCTTTTCACACTAAGCCACACCCACACCTGGCTTACACATATCCATCAAAGACCCCTGCCAACACAGACGAACAAACAGGAAGAAGCCGTGACGTGATTCCTCATCAACCACCATTCTCTACAGGTCCAAGTCCACCTGTCATGTTAGTCGAGCAACTTCCTCCTCTTCTCCTTCTCACTTGTCCATCCGACACCCCCGCGCCCTTTTCTCGCCCAGTTCTACGCACCTTAACCGTGTCCACTAATTATTTCTCGGCCTGCTTGCTTCGGTGTTTCCCTTGGTAATAACTGAGGCTGTTTTCCATATGCTTTACATTCCTGGTGCATAGCCGTCATAAACAATCCTCAACTGGTAATTATGCACTGACAAGAACCCCACATAAATCAGCAGCACGATAATGAATTCCTGCATACTGTGTGTGTGTGTCTGTGTGTGTCTGTGTGTATCTCTGTGTGTGTGTGTGTGTGTATGTGTGTCTGTGTGTATCTCTCTGTGTGTGTGTGTGTGTGTGTGTGTGTGTATCTCTGTGTGTGTGTGTCTGTGTGTATCTCTGTGTGTGTGTGTGTGTCTGTGTGTATCTCTCTGTGTGTGTGTGTGTGTGTCTTAGAGAGGGAGAGGGAGATAATGCGAGACAGAACAAAAAAGAGGAATATAGTGTTATTATGTTTTTGTGTCGTGTGTGAGTTCGTCCCCCACCAGGCACATACACTGAATCAACGTTTTTACACTGTATATTCTTAACGCTCTGTGGCAGCAGGTTTGAAACACATTTAGATTAGCAAAAGGTACTAGAAAAGTGCTTAAAATCTAAATTTATTGTCATAACTAATGTTCTAGATGAATCTTATCTATAGTATGTTGAATTTTAACCACTGAAAAAGCTTTAGATCTGTAACGGTCTATCAAATATCTATCGAATAAAACCATAGGCTGGGTAGCACCGTCTACTGGAAACTGGATCTATGTACAGCTAACCCTTGAATCTCCCAGAGTTTGAACGAAGCACAAGCCTCTTTGATTGATTAAACATGAAGCATGCAATATCTCCTTAACGTTTGTATTGAACGGTGCTGTAAAGCCTACAAACTAAGAAACTAATTGAAACAGTACGTTTAGGTGACTGTTACTATGAATGCAATTTTTTTTTTATCCCTGATATTTACCATTAAGGCCCTGCTTCATTGCAACATCTCCCTGCGGACTCTGGACCGACGATGTTGAGATGCGTGTCTCCTGAAGAACACAATCTAGGCCTGAATTACTATGTGGCAGAGCGAATGCATTCTCCGGTTTTGAACCTTGCTCGATCTCGTCAGGGGTCTCTAGTGAGTGTTAGGGCGTAACAGGGCAAGAAAACAATATCCATTACTGTGTCATGTACAGTATCAAAACCACTCTGTAACAAATTACATTTCAAGGCTGACTGAGGTATGATAGAAGTTCAATTTATAGATTATGCACATATTAACAAAGTCCCAAAATAGGACGTTTCATTTTTTTATTTGCGAACAATAAATTAATGACTGTTTGTAATTCTATTTTCTAAATTCACTGACAAAATTCTCTTTGGCATATTACACAGAGATCATGCCATGTCACACTTCCCAAAATGCATTGCGATAGCTGCTACTGCACATTGTGGCGTGTGAGTTTGAAGATGGGTTTTGTGTGTCTTACTAATGGCTATAGCCTGTATGAGGGCCTACAATGTTTTATTCATCTGGTTTCAGATTCATCTATTATAGCAGTATGCTATACTAAAGCCTGAGTCAGATTATAAGGTACAAGGGAAAGACTTGAAATGTAACTTCACTAATGAATAAAAGTTCACACGCGCTCTTTCAATCTGTCCCTGTCTCCCTCTCCTCTCATAGTCCATTTCTCATTCTTTCTGTTAAATTCTCTCTAACGTCTTTCCCTCCACCCCTCTCTGTCTCACACTTCACTGAAAATGCTAAATTGCCATGGGAAGCATTGGTGTACATGGCGAAAGCAGAGAATAAGCCAGATATACAGTCATGTGAATAAGTAAGTATTTTATTTTGGACACAATAGATTCTAAATTCCAACCACATTTATTGTTAAAGGCAACCCAGCCATGGATAAGGAGGTGAGGAAATGCTGCTTGGTTTCCGTCTCATTTTGTGGGTACTGTGCACATGGGCAGACCTAGAATGATTTCCTCTCTCGACAGTAAGGCCAAGATCACTTGGCCTGGAGATAGTCAGGACTTTTTCTTCATGTTTCTTTGCTTTCCATCGTGATTTTCCTTCATTTCTCCCTTTCGTTCCCATATCAATTACATTTCAATTCAAAGGCTTCGCAAGCCTGGGAAACACTTGTTTGCATTGCCAACGCAAATGGGGAAAAACATTTAAGGTATAATAAACAACAACGGAGAAAACTAATTGAACAACAGTGAAAAATGATTGTTTCTCTATCCTCTTCGGCCCCAAGTAGAGGGGGATGCGATTGTCAGTGTCATTCTCAAGCAGCATGAGTCTTAAATTATGCTAGGGTAATATCTTTCCCTCTTGTTCTCTCTCTCTTTCTGCTGACTCTCCAACCTGTATTTTGTCCTGCTAATTGACATCTATTGTACAATGGTCCGTACCTTCGCAGATTTTCCTTTCTCCCAGATGGCGGCAGAGATCGTGAGGCAAGTCTTTCCCTTTTTTCGTTAACAGAAATATGAAAATATTGTGGATCTGGCGAACAAAAGGTGTTTTCCAAATTAATCTTTAATCATTTTGAAGAATCAGGACGGTGTTTAAGTTAGGAACATTTCAAGGGTGTCGCCGTATGTACCCTGACCTCTATAAACAGCCTTCTGATTTAAGTAAATAACCCTGGGTCAGAGCGGTCACTATCGATCAGCTTCAGACACAACTTCAGGTGTTCCTCAACCTTTTTTCTTAACCTCACGGTGTCCCAGTTAAGCTCTGTTCTTTGCCCCTGCTTGTTTTTATAACATTGCGTACATGATTGTCTCGTTGTGTTATGTTTGCTTCAGCGTTGATGATGTGGGATGATGGAATTTTCCGTCAGGCCCTAATGAGCTGCTAGGAGGCTCCCCTTTCCCCCGTGTTACAGATACAACTCAAACCGGGACTTCCAGAGTGGTGAGGAGATCAATAAACCCAACCCAGAATAAATAAACCCAAATTCACGTTTACATATGAAAACGAGAAATCAAGCAGGAAATTCAAAAAGGAACAAATCCGTCCTGTCGTTTCACACGATTCTCTACAAACCACAGGAACAGTTAAACATTTGATTTAGGAGGTTTTCTGTCTTTCACCTGGAATATCCGACATAAACAAATGCATGGTCAGTGCCATCGCTCATAGAAGCTACACACTTGATGAAAATTGTTCTTTAGGGGATAACTAGCCTCTGCACCAACAGTAATGTTCTCTTTCTCGGCTTTGGGAATCTCGCACCAAAGACAACCCGTAAACCAGCAAACGGGGACCCGAGGAAAAGAGGTCATTTGGGACCACGCCACGCCGGGCCGTCCTATTTCGTGGCTAAACGCAAACTCGGTGGGGATGTTTTCCTGACACTCGCCTGTCGAGATGAGCCACTCGGCTGAGCGAACCAGCAGACTGCTGGGAAAGCTAATGAAATGAAATGTTCTGTCAGGGAGGAGCACACCGACCGCGCGCTCGCCGACGCGCACACACACACCCAACAGCCGCGCTCGCGGACACACACACACACACACACCCAACAGCCGCGCTCGCGGACACTGGGTGCTGAGGGTGGGGATGGTATAGCCCAACAGGATACGGCTAATGAATGAAAACTGGGAATACGGAATGAGGAACGGAGTGCAGAGACACGGAAACACCGGGGAAGTAGGTGGCATCGCTGGGAACACTGGCAAAAGGCGTGGTGTCTTATAGGAGGACATTTCAGCTGGCCTGCTTCCACGCACACATGAACAAACAACACTCACATGAACCGCACTCACACACAGAAATGCTAGCTGACAGTATCAGTTAATGGGATACCGAAAAACAGACACACAGACACACAGCCCCATCTGTCTGTACAGAGACATCCCCGTTCAGTAACCTCTACAGTAATAGCCAGGAGACGCGGGGAGTACAGGGTCATTGGTGCTGATATCTGCACAGTCTCACCCAGAGGAGGAGTGGAGAGGTAGAGAAGAGGGGAGGGAAGAGGGCAAAGGAGGGAGAAAGGAGAGGACAGGAGAGAAGATAAGGCTTTGACGGAAACGTCTGGCCGAGGAGTGGAGAGAGAACGAACCCCGGGTGCACGGAGAGAGACCGGCTTCATCGTAGCACATGCCCGAGCCTGTCACAACATCTCACGTCAACACACACACACACACACACACACTACAGAACACGCAAAGTAGCACAGCCAGCCCGTGGAGAGGGAGGTAGACAGAGAGAAAGAGAGAGCTAAATATGGAGAGAGGAGGGAGAAAAGCAGAGAGAACGAGGAAGCAAAATGTTTAGAGATGAGGGAGAAAAACAGAGAAAGACCGTGCTAAATGTGCAGAGATGAGTGGGAAAATAGTGACTGTAAGAAAGAGCAAACTGTGGAGAGATGAGGAAGAAAAAAGAGAATGTAAGAAAGAGCTAAATGTGGAGGGAGAAAAGGAGGGAGATTAATGTGGAGCTGCACACTACTGTGGAGAGGATGGATGATCATGTAGATGGATGAAGAGATCTCATAGATGGATGATGAAAGCAACGACCAGAGAGATAAAAAATAGCAAGATGAAGGGGGTAAGGAATGTAGAGATAAGCAACAGAAAAGAACCGAGGGAGGAAAGGATGAGAAGAGAGGCGGCAAAGGACAACGGAGAGATGCGTTCACGCACTGCCGAGGGGCGTAAACGCCCGAGAGGACAAAAACATGTCAGTACTGTGTAACAGCGTACATGGCCCCTCTCTCTCTCTCTCCCTCCCTCCCTCCCCACCTCTCTCTCTGAGGGGGTTGTGTGAGGCTGTGAGCGTTATCTACTGGGGTTATTTTAAGACCACGGAGCAGATCTCACATCCACTATTGTGACAGCTGCAAGGCCTGATATATCACATGCATATATAGTGCGGCAGGTTAGTAACCCAGGAATAACCTGTTCTCCTCTCCCTCTCTCTTTCCTTCTCTCCATTGCGCTGTGTTCGTATTCGCCTGTTTTGCCCTCGCTGCCTCTCTTCTGTCTTCATCTTTGACCAGGTTCCTTCCGCTCGTTCTTATGGAGAACTACCTAAGGACACAGTCCACCAACACGTTAAGACGCTAGGATGCTGTATCACCAACCCGGTGACGGGATCCCGGGAATCACGACTAAATGCGTGTCAAGTTCTGTATTTGGCTACTATTGAGGTGGCGCTAATGGCGTGTGTTTGTTGGCAATCTGTTACCTGGGGTCTGCAACCGAGAGGGACTGGGTAGACCCTCGCCCAATAAATATAATTATCTTTGTTATGTTGGGCTTACATTTTCAGTGAGGAAATAGGATGATCCATTTTTTGGCAACACTACTATAATTCAAGCTGTCCGTTTGTCAGACAGCTGTGGCACGTAGGGTTGATGAGTTGGCGTCAGATGTCAAGGAGCAGTTAATAGAAATTTTAATTAGCCGATGGGTTTGCAATACAAGTTGAGTCAATCAACATCTTCAAAGATGCACACTTATTTGCAGTGCCGGCTATTGCCTTTTGGGGGCCCTATCAGAATTTGATCTGGGGCCCCCTATGAGGTCTGTAGTGAGGGTTGTTAACGTCTCTAAGAAAAATGCATTGAACTTGTAACATTTTGCTTCTCCCTCTGAAAATATGCTTGGGGTGGTGTTAACGCGTGTATTTGAATTCCCCTCAGCTATTTATAATTTTTTGGTTTCCCAAAACCGTAACGAGCCACTGGCCATCCTAAGGCTCTTTGTGTGCCGTTTACTCCAGTTGTTTGGGACCACCATGACCAGAGAAACCGACATCAGACTGTGGAACTGACTGCTTTTCTGCTTGGCAAACTTAAGATCCCTTATGTGACACTTTACTGTTGTTTACACAGACGCAAAACACAGACGCTCTTCAGGGACACACAAAGTCTGTCACACACACACACACACA
>JACXGJ010014817.1:0-14330 GCA_016801105.1 Esox niger
TTCAACATCCTCATGAATGCTGTTAGGTTAAACCCCTGTTTTTTTCATGGTAAACGCAAAGTTTTGTGTGTAGTAACAATATCTGTCTCCCCTCAGTGTCGAGAGAGTGGTGTCCAAGGACATAAGTTGAATAGGGTAAGAAAAAGGGGGAGAGGGACTTTGTTAGCTGATAGATGGAATAGAATGCAGACTTACAGTTCTATGATCAAATTAAGCATTAGTGAGGAACCTATTTGGGTGACCCATCCTTATTGGCTGTTTGTATTAGGAGGAAGTCAGGAAGTCAGGAAGGAGTCAGGAAGGAGCAAAATAGAATTAATCATTTAACCTCTTCACCTACTCTCTTCTTTCTTTATGACCAAAGGCTTGTTCGGCCCCAATCTCCTTTTCCTCTGTTTTGGCCTATGTTTAATATTTTAGAGAGCGTATTTTAGTTACACATTCGGGTCTCTGTTTGAAACAGAGCGCTGGGAGGGACTAATGAAGCTCATAACAGTAAACACTTAGTTTAGGTATCAGTAAGAACAGGGAGAGATTCAGGACAATGAACCTTTTTATTTGTCATTATGAACTACATTTTGTTTCTGTCTTAGTACACTGTTGGAGTAAATGTTGCCTTAGAGACTGCTAGTATGAGGGGAAGACAAATACACAAGTTTTAATTTTAATCAGCCTGCCTTATTCAAGGCCCAATTGTCATTTTTTAGCCCATTTGGCATTTTTATTTTCCTAGTTCTTAATTCCTAGTTGTTAGACCTTCCTGATATACCTTGTCCAATGACACCTGTGGCCCAGATCATTCCGGGTCCAAACCAAGCCCAGACCTAAGAGACTGACTTGGGCTCTGTGAGAGTGGTGAGCCAGCCAGAACACTGAAGGTTCCCGCTTCACCAAAACCAAGGAGAGGTTGGGGACAGACTGTCATGTACAACAGACAGTCCAAGTCTGGACCATTACTGGCAACCATCACAGCCTGAGGAGATGAGCTGTATGAAGGTGAGGTTACCATCTGGACTGACTCATAGGAAAAAGGAGACTTGACTTTGGGACTTTGGTGTCACAGGGAGGTACAGTACAGACAGCCTAGAATTGCTGACAACATCAAACCACAAGGCACGAAAAAGTAGTATCAGTCTTTAAACCCCTGCAGTTTTTTCACATGTAACAACTAGGATGGTTGGAGGAATGGAGAGGACCAAGCAACACCACGTGCTGTCTACATCCATGTCTAAACCAGTCAGGAGCCATTTACCAGGACATGGGGAGATCAGGGAGCAGAGGGGAGTTGTATTTTCATTTACTTAATTTTTTTCATGTTTTATCATTTAATTTCGTGTTTGGGTTTTAGCAATAATCCAGCAGAGCCTTATTAGTTATTTTTGTTAATTGTTATTATACTTCAAGGACACTTTGGGTTTTAGTTCAGCTAATTTGAAATGTCTGTGAATGTCTGTGAAACAGACAGTCTTTACTCACTTCTCGATTTAGAACCTACTGGCCAGTGAACAATATCTTTGGAACATATTTAAACAACTTAATTAGACAAACCACCAAATTCACTAAACTTTTAATTTCTTTCCATATTCTGATTTCAAACCATGATTCATAGTTGTTTAAGTTGGTGTGATCTTTTCACAAGACTAAAACATTTTTGTTTCTGACATTTAAGTAATGATCCCACCATCTCTTTAATTGTTCAGTGTAATTTTTAGTATTGTTGTTTTGCTGGGGCCCAGGAGAATAGTTTAACTGATGCAGTGTTCTGTCTTGTCCTTTCCTCCTATTAAGGCAGTGTGGCAGACCTCTAGCTCAATACATGGAGACGAATTGGGAACAATCATGTGAAGTGAAACATCCTGCAACTTTTCCCTTTGGCACCTTTTGAGTTCCAGAAACAGATTTCTGGCATAACATTTTTGTTTGGGAAAGGCGGAAGGCCTGACCACCTTGTTATGTCTGGAACACATCTCCAATCCAACGGTGAGAGATAGTACAAAACACAACATGAAATTTAACCTTGAGTCTTGTGCCCAACAGCAACAGATGTGTAGCACAGAGTCGCTCACTACAGAAGAAGATGAGACTGTGTACAGCATCAAGACTGAGGCAAAGAGGCCTTTTGGTTCAAAGTTAATGGACGAGTACAACAATGAGACTATGTGCCAGGTAAAGGGAGAGGACTGGGGAGTAACTTCACAATTACATTTTGACTTTGACATGTGTTGGGATAGAGGTTGCGCTATATCAGGTCAAAAGGAGCAGGAAGTCAAACCTTTATAACTAGAACATACTAGCTAAATTAAAATCCAATGGAAGTAAAAGTTAAAATCGGGATGGGTAAGGATACATAGAATAGCTGAAACGAAAATTCTACCAGGACAAAATGCAGAGACTCTGTGGGAGTCTCCCATCCTCCAATAGCCCAAACAAATCCGGCCAACCAGGAAAACAGCGTTGAAGATAACTGATCTTCATTCTGCGAAGCAAGCAACAACTGATTGGCAAAAGGCTTCAGCAGTTGGCCCCAATGAACAACACAACAGCAAAGGACAAAGCTGGCAAATCAATCAAAGAGCAGGGAGAACCAGTGAGCTCCTCTTCTGCTGCCTCGGTATGATTGCTGCGATCCTGGTCAGCCTACTGGTGATTTCTGTGGAGTCTCGAATCCACAGGGACTGCCAAGTGTGGGCCTGGAGACTTGACTCTGACGGCCAAACCGAACAACGTAACTGCACCCACACTGCACCTCAACACTTTCATCCATCATTCACACACTCCAGCAACACATGTTGGGGAACACAAAGTCCAAGGAGGAAAGGATAGACATAGTGGGGACCTTAGCGGTAGGACACGACAATGTTCAGGGACAATGTTACACCTAAATTGCAATAACATCTCAGACATAAAGGCAGAGTATCTGACCCTGGGGATCCAGGGGCTTACAATGGGGTAAACTGTATAGCAGGAGGACTGAAATTAACTACCAACAAGGAAGGACTCCCACAGGTGGTTTCCTTTGAATTAGGTCTTTGTCAACACACCTTATCCTCATATATATTTTCCAGTTCAATCATTAGGGAAAGTGGAGGCTCTCTCTCCTACACATTACAATTAGAAGATGGGTTAGAACTCCCTCATAGGTTTCACACTGTATGCATGTTCTTCATTATTACTACTTCAGGAAAAGAGCTAGTCAGGAACAAGTTGCGTTCATTGATCGAGGTATCCAGGTGTGATGGTCCACCATCAGCAGGTACCGAGGAGTCCATAGGAGAAAAGGGAGGACTAATTCCCATCCCGTCCTTGCCCCAATACATAACCCAGTCTAGACCAGAGGTAAGAAGTAAAACTATCTTCCCTCCATTAGTGAACCATACCATTTGCAGTTGGGACAGGATAGCCCATGTAGAATGTTTGTTCACTCCAGGGTCTCCTATGACTGTATTAAGTCTTGTATCTGCTTTACCAAAATCTTCTGCCCAAATGTGTTAAACAGCTTTGTGGGACCAGGAAAAGAGGGAAGCAGTTATAGGCAACGATTGCTCAGCAGAAGTAATAGTAACCCATGTACCCGTAAGATATGAAATGAGAATAATATTCTCTGTGATTAACCCATCCACAGTAACCATTGGGACTGTGTACTTTCTTCACCCCTGTAGGAGCTCAAAAAAACAGAGAGTCGAGCTATACGCCCAGGCCACCAGGTGGTATTGGTAAACTGTAACAGGTCCAAGGTAACCAATACACAATATGATTCACCCAAAGCGACTGGCCACAATTCCATGCCAGGATCTCTTTCTGTCAATGACCATGCTGTTAACATTATGTTACAAGAGTAATCAGTTTGGCATTGAGTTAAGAGACATGGCCTAGTTTAAGACATCCCAAAGTTAAAACTGATCAACTGATACTGATTTACTGATACTGATTTATTGATGCTCACTTATACTGACTGCCTCACAAGTCCATGCTTAGGTAAATGACACACATAGTTAACCTGGAGTTGTCACGGTGGTATACATCAAACCCAGAGGGGGCCTTGGCCCAGCATGGCAGAAAGGAGAGGGCGACTACGTTGATTGATCGATGGACCCCGGAAGAAGAAGATCTACACTGTATAGATTGAGCAATAATCTTTATAACCATAACAACTGTCATGATCGTCAGTGTTTCATTCTGTTGTAACGGATTTAAAAATAACTGTAACCTTCTGGTCCTTAAGACCAGGCAGTTTTGCATTAAAATGATTAAATATTAATAAAGAAGAACATTGATGCATTTTGATACAGGAATAAATTAATTTGTTTTATTGTCCCTAATGGGACAAAAGGGAGGAATTGTTAAGAATTAATTTATTACCATATCCTAATTTATTCATTATTCTGCTAATTTAGTGTAATAAATGGACTGTTTAGACTAGGCCTAGATTTTGCTTTAGACTGTTCATGGTTGCCACATATAGAAGGTGACATAGGTCAGCATGCCCTGTTATTGGACTTTGTTATGGCCTGGACTCAAGGAGTCTTATCTATGGCCCTGTACAGATGGTTCCAAGGTGAAGTTGCCTGTCTCCTCTGTTTCTCACACTCGGGTAGGACAGAGACCAGGGGTAGCTCAGGTTGGGAGGTCTGTTGACTATGACCTAGAACTTTGGTTACCATGACAATGTAGAGTTCTATCTTGTTTTACGATTAGTATGGCAACTTGTTTTGTATGTATGTTATAGCATAAGAGATAATATTTGCAGGAGCTGACCGGGGGGGTATAAAGAGGAGAATGCCATAATGAACTGGGAAGCAGTCTGTCATGGCATTACCCTGTTCATCTTTTGTAATGTTGGGATGGCTGTTCCTGTGAATCCACGTAATTAAACTTGAAATAATCAACTGATCTACGAACGACTGAGAAGTTCTTTATTTGAATAAATCGCGAACATTTTCCATTTTCCACAGTACCCTAGTGGTACCCAGGTGCTAATTACCCCTCGCTGAATGCATGATGTCAATGGATGAATGGGTGATACTCCAAGATGAATGAAAACTTAATTAGTCTATCATTGAAACATTTATTTACAAATTATATGGGCTATCACAGGTTACTGTTTATCAATAGGAGATTCAGCTTATTGTGTAGGCTAATTAATCAAATGTAAATCTAAAATGTAAATCTACATTCTTTTTGGAGGGAAAGAGAAACTAAATTGCACACACATCCTATCATCTCTGAAATTGCTCTGCTTATTTTACTGAAGATTAATTATCTACAAATGTAAAAGAGATCTCTTCTTTTTCTAATAACTCTTCTCTGTTTTACAATAACCTATTTTTCTAATAACTCCTCTCGGTTTTACAATAACCTATTTATGTCACATATAAATAAATCCTATAAGCTAATAGTCTACGAGACTAGAGCTATGCATTGGTGTTGAAATCAATCTGATAGCCCTACTACATCCTGGGGAGAGACTTGCAAAGGTGCACCATTCACAGCCTATTCATTTCAGACCTTTTCTCTTTCTAATAGCTCCTCTCGGTTTTTCGATAACATATTCTTGTCACATAAAGCATAATCCTATATGGCAATATGCTATGAGACTAGAGCTATGCATTGGCATTGAAATCAACTCGATAGCCCCACTACATCCCGCGAGGGGAACCTGCAAAGACGCGCAGTTCACCATTTATTTTGCACCTCGTCTTTTTCATACAGCTCCTCTTGGTTTTTTGATAACTTATTGATGTCACTGATAGAAAAATATTATAAGACAGTATTATATGAAAATATTTTTCAGTGTAATTTTTGTATCATTTTTGTGTGTGATGAGACCTGATATTTTTACATTCTGGTATTTTTTAAATTCATTAAACCATTCAAAATAGAAACATTCTGTAAGTAATTATTTTTTGAACTTATATAGTTTGATGACGACTCAGTAGAAGAACTGATGCTCTGGCTGGATGGTGATGCTGCAGAGGTGAAGTCCATGCTAATTGGGGCGATTTGTATGCTAATGATGCCAAACGCATTCGGCTCTGGCGGTTATACGGGTAAAAAAGGCCTGGCGGTTCTAGTGTTAACAGTGCACAGTCAAATCAACCTCCACAGCCAAAAACCCATGAAATTGTGAAGATACCTGATGCCCCTCCCATAGGACATCCATTAGAAGGCTGCAGGCTTCAGTCTTCTCAGTGTGTTTACATCCTTAATCATCAAGAGCAACTCCACGACAAAGCATTAGAGACAACCTGTGAGATGTCACACAAAATCCAAGCGGGTACAAGGGAGCAGAGCAGCAGCACCGAATGGCATCATCTTAGGAAAAGGAGAATAACACCCTCAGGTTTCCCACAGGTTTGTCATGTAGCAGGGGAAACATCCACTGACCACCTAGTGGAATGGATGTTCAAGGGATCTGGTATGCAGACCATGCAGATGAAAAGGGGGCCGCACATTGAAAAATGGTAACTTCTTCCCATCATGGTTAGGATCGCCTCCAGATGGCATCGTATTTGGCCCAAGTTTGAGGTCCCACTTTGGTGTCTTGGAGGCTAAGTGGCCAAGTGTACCAAGATATGTGGACTGGTCTTACCTGAAAATACAGAATAGAGAGCTGAAGTTGAAGAGATCACACATTTACTACTGTCAGGTGCAAGGTCAAACCTTTCTAACAGGTTGTAGCTGGTGTGATTTTGTCATCTGTGCTCAGGAGGACATTCTAGTTGAGAGGATGTATAAAGATGGTGTTTCAAACACTATTAGAGAGAAGGTTGACCACGCATTTTTACCATTACTTGCAGAAAAGTCTATCTCGCAACTGAATGTATCCACCTGCTTGGGTGCTATATCAGTTGTTACAAATTAATATTAAGAATTTGTATTTCTTTGAAGTTGTTACATTTTAGCACTTGTAGAAACTCAGTTTACACAACAAGTATTAGTGTTCCCAAAAAGAAAAAAACAAATATGGATTTTATGAAAAATTTATTTTAATGTGAATCTTTTCAACAGTTCAACAAATAACAGTTCATATTTATTAATAAATGTGTATCTTCTGTATTTCATTGACATGCAGTTGAAACTTTATTTTTTTCAGTTTGGTGCTTACTAAAACTAATTTCCTTATTAAGGCCAATACAAGATATACTACACAAGCAACTGATATGCATTGCAGTGTTACAAGTTATGGATATATTTAATCCACAAATTATACATTTCATATTTTTGACATTTGTGAAGTTGGTGGTAAGCAGAAAATCAGGTAATATCCAATAACCATTTCATTACATGTAGCTATGACTTAAAAAAATTATGCATGGATCACCAAAGCATCTCCCTAACAAGTGCTCCAAATCAGAGTGACACAAAGCAAAAACCAATGTACATTAATATTGGCTTGGCCCATGCTCTGACCAAAGTTCCATTTTGATTGTTAATCAGCAAGCATGACAATACAAATGGCTGGTTGATGCTGCCTGAGACGGTCAGAGGGATGATTGTGTCAAACAGCTTGTGCTCCTTTACTCTGTATCATTCTTTTGACATGCACCCTCAGCCTGGTAATGAATAGGGTCTCCCTAACCTCAAGCGTTGGCATCTGTGTGCCCCTTGGTGGAAAAGCTGGCCCACAGATCTTGCATGGAACAAGATCATCCATGAGGTAGCCCTCATCCACAATAAAGGCCATGATCAGGGATAAGAAAGGAAATAATTCCTGGCTGCTTAACAATCTCCTTGTCACTGACAGAACCAGCATACAAAGAGGATACAAAAGGGACAGCTCCGTGTCCTGACATTCCAAACATGCCCTTGAAGGTACACTGCAACTTGTAAGAAAACCACTCACTCTGCAGGAGTAGGGAAGATGGTGTCTGGCAGCAGAGTTCAATGAAGTTGATCACAACCTTGGTGTCTGAATAATCATTGAACTCAGGTGGCATGATGGCTTTGATGTTATCCATGGGGATCCATATCCATACTGACCCAAGCAGGAAGTAGAGGAAGTTGGCCCAAGAGATGATTATCTAGCTCACTGTTGACTGGTGGATGTTTAAATAGTTGCCCCAAACCTTTTATTTCATACCCAACAAACAAGAAAATCTCATTGATTGGTGGGAGCGACAGAACATAAAGAAAACTGTATTAGTACAATATATTCTCCTTGCATTGGTTTAGATCCATAACACAAATAATAGATTTGAAAAGAAGGAAAAATAACAGTATAAATATTCTATATAAAGTAGGGTATTCAATGGAGTTGTCACTTACTGCTTTTTGTCAAGGAAAACCTCTCGGATTTGTTTGCACTGGTGACTCTGGGTGTCTGCTGACCTCAATCAAATCCCAGAATGTCACCAGCAGGGTGCAAGTTTAAAATCTGCAAAAGGAAACAGACTGGGAATATTTGCTGCAAGGAAGTTCAAATAGCTTTGGATGTCATGGATCTGTCTGCTTACTTGAACTTCACTCATTACTATGATTACCCATCTTGTATAGGCAGGGACACAGACAGGAATCCCAGGGCCCGAGACGAATTTTATGTTTAGGACCCAAACCACGGGCCAAATAAATGTATAAATAGCAATGATGTTACTGTTCATAAAACAGGCTATAAACCTTTATTGTTTAATGTTTTAGCTAGGTAGTACTAAATACCAAGATTGACTGACTAATAAATAATTATATTTAAGTCAACCAAATGGGCCCCCCGAGGCCTGTGCCTTGGACAACATTACCGGTTGTCCTCCCCTGTCAGCGTCCCTGCATATACAGTGGGGCAAATTTAGTCAGCCACCAATTGTGCAAGTTCTCCCACTTAAAAAGATGAGAGAGGCCTGTCATTTTCATCTCAGGTACATTTCAAATATGAGTGACAAAATCCAGAGAATCACATTGTAGGATTTTTAATGAATTTATTGGTAAATTATGGTGGAAAATAATCTCAATACTTTGTTATATACCCTTTGTTGGCAATGACAGAGGTCAAACGATTTCTGTAAATCATCACAAGGTTTTCACTCACTGTTGCTGGTATTTTGGCCCATTCCTCCATGCAGATCTTCTCTAGAGCAGTGATGTTTTGGGGCTGTCGCTGGGCAACACAGACTTTCTATTCCCTCCAAAGATTTTCTATGGGGTTGAGATCTGGTAACTGGCTAGGCCACACCAGGACCTTGAAATACTTCTAACGAAGCCACTCCTTCGTTGCCCGGGCGGTGTGTCTGGGATCATTGTCATGCTGAAAGACCTGGTCCCGTTTCATCTTCAATGCCCTTGCTGATGGAAGGAGGTTTTCAATCAAAATCTCACGATACATGGCCCCATTCATTCTTTCCTTTACACCGATCAGTCGTCCTGGTCCCTTTGCAGAAAAACAGCCCCAAAGCATGATGTTTCCACCCCCATGCTTCACAGTAGGTATCAATCAATCAAATGTATTTTATAAAGCCCTTTTTACATCAGCAGTTGTGGCAAAGTGCTTTCACAAAAAACCCGACCTTAAACCCCAAGGAGCAAACAACAGTAGTGTTGAACTTCAGTGGCTAGGAAAAACTCCCTATGAGAGACGAAATGTAGGAAGAAACATAGAGAGGGACCAGGCTCCGAGGGGTGACCAGTCCTCTTCTTGCTGTGCCGGGTGAACACATTAAGAGTCCAAGTTTTAATAGTTCAATGCATGTGGGCTAATCCCAGCGTCCATTCAAACCCAGCCTAGATCAGAGGCATAACCGGATGGTCAAGGACAGGGACAGACATGGGGAGGGGGGGGGGGTCAGGACATTGGCAGCTGTGATCTTGATCTGCAACACAACCAGGAGGACTTTGGACAGGGACCGGAACGAGTCATGCCTGGTACTCCGCATGTGTGGGTTAGGACCTCGTGTCCTCCTAAGTTGAAGACAACAGAAAACAGGGAAAATTTAGAAAATGCATTCACTAGATCTACAGGGATTTATAGTGGAGAAGGAGAACTGACTGACCCTACTCCCCGAGCACAATAATATAGCAGCGTAAGACGTTGGGGCTGAGACAGGGGGGTCCAGTGACAATGTGGCCCCATCCGGAGGAGGCCCCGGACAGGGCCCAACAGGCAGAAAACAATCCACCCACATTGCCAAGCATCAACCAAAGGAACCCACCCACCGAAATCATCCTGAATGAGTGCTGAGTATTGCCAGCAAAGCACTCCCCAATGCACCAGTGTGCAACAGAGGGACAACTACAAGCCAGTGACTCCGCCCCCGAATGGCATTGGAGGGAGGGCATCCCATTGGCGATGAGAGCCCACCTGGCAAGACAGCAAGGGTGGGCAGTATCAGGCCTTTCTGGTCACCTTCACGCCCCTGGGCCAGACTACACTTAATCATAGACCAGTCTGAAGAGATGAGTCTTTAGTAGACGCTTGAAGGTTTCCACTGAGTCTGCATTTCTAATTTTGATTGGCAAATGGTATGGTGTTCTTCGGATGCAACTCAGCATTCTTTCTCCTCCAAACACGACGAGTTGAGTTTTTACCAAAAAGTTATAATTTTGTTTCATCTGACCATATCACATTCTCCCAATCTTCTTCTGGATCATCCAAATGCTCTCTAGCAAACCTCAGACGGGCCTGGACATGTACTGGCTTAAGCAGGGGGACACGTCTGGCACTGCAGGATTTGAGTCCCTGGCGGCGTAGTGTGTTACTGATGGTAACCTTTGTTACTTTGGTCCCAACTCTCTGCAGGTCATTCACTAGGTCCCCCCATGTGGTTCTGGGATTTTTGCTCACCGTTCTTGTGATTATTTTGACCCCACAGGGTGAGATCTTGTGTGGAGCGCCGGATCGAGGGAGATTATCAGTGGTCTTGTATGTCTTCCATTTTCTTATAATTGCTCCCACAGTTGATTTCTTCACACCAAGCTGCTTACCTATTGCAGATTCAGTCTTCCCAGCCTGGTGCAGGTCAACAATTTTGTTTCCGGTGTCCTTTGACAGCTCTTTGGTCTGGGCCATAGTGGAGTTTGGAGTGTGACTGTTTGAGGTTGTGGACAGGTGTCTTTTATACTGATAACAAGTTCAAACAGTTAATATTAATACAGGTAACGAATGGAGGACAGAGGAGCCTCTTAAAGAAGAAGTTATAGGTCTGTGAGAGCCAGAAATCTAGCTTGTTTGTAGGTGACCAAATACTTGTTTTACTGAGGAATTTACCACTAAAGTCATAAAAAATCCTACAATGTGATTTTCATTTTTTTTTTTCTAATTTTGTCTCTCATAGGTGAAGTGTGCCTATGATGAAAATTACAGGCCTCTCTCATCTTTTTAAGTATAAGAACTTGCACAATTGGTGGCTAACTAAATACTTTTTTGCCCCACTGTAGGTATCAAGAAGCACTCGACCTGACCTAGCTAATGTTGCAGCCTAGTCTTATCATCCTGATTGTTTCAGATATTTAAATAATTTTTGTTTTACCTCACATTTTTTAAGCAGTTTCAACAGTGCAGTGCATGCCTAATGATAAGACTATATTCATTCAGTAGGCTTACTTTCGGTAAGATTTGGTGTCCTAATTTTGAATAATACAGTAGGAGATACAGGAGGACTTTGGGATTGCTGAATAGCAAACAGTTACCATACCTTGTGTAAAAACCTTTTTGTCTTCGTCAGATCCCGTTAAGCCACTGTTTATGAAAGTTGTGGTGTTGTCAGGTTTTCCAGCTTTGTTTTGAAGCACCTAAATGTCTCTTTCTTGCTCCTTGTTCACCATTATTAAAGCCACATCCAGGGCTGCGGGATCAGGGCCTGCACAGTAATCATGCCTCTAGATTGGATCAGAAACTGCACAGTCCATCGATGTTAGCGAACATTTCTCACCTCTTCTTACTCTGTAGGGGCAGGGGTTTTCAGTTGACTTTCCCAAACACCAGGTCTGTTTTGAATATGATTATACCATGTGAAGATGGTATAAACCACACTTGTTTAGGTACCACCGTCCTCCATAACCTTCCCCTCAGCGAAGACATTTGCGATGAAATGTGTATTGCACATCTTTGTGACATTAATGTCACAATGTACTGCCACCAACCACCCTTTTCTGACCTTTTCATTGGTCAGGAATCAATGTTAATTACTACCTCCTTTGTGGGGCAGAAATATAAACGTACTTGTTACAAAAAAGTTATCCCATGTGTTCACAATAGCTAGCTAATAATTAATACAATAACGTAAGAGCACTCAAAGTCTGTCCCCCGGTATGTAGAGACATTTAGATTTAATTGGAAACCCAACTAATTCCACTTGGCACTGCCCCTAGTATTATGGAGCACTTCTGTTTTGAGTAACTTGAAATTCAGCATTTCTCTAAATGTTGTTGTGGTTTGGGCCAATGCTGTTGTGTTCAGGACTGAGTTTGAGTGATATCCTACAGTCCATTGTGCTGTAGTTCTTCAACAGTGTCACCCAGCTTCACACCATTTTTGGCTTTGTGATTGACCCATTTTTCAAGTGAGCAAAATTATTGGAACATGTGGCTGACAGATGTTCCTTGTTGCCCAGGTGTTGCCTTTTAGGTTGATTGTTCAAAGATTAAATAGCTCTGCATGATTAGTCTATGTATCCATCATTGGTTTAAACCTATAAAGACTGCATTTCCTGTTAAAGAGCATAAAGCGACATGAAGACCAGAGAGCTGTCTATGGGAGAAAATCAAGCCATTGTCAAGCTGAGAAAATAAGGAAAATCGACCAGAGCCATTGGACAAACATTGAGCATAGCAAGCACAATCAATTGGAATGTCGTTAAGGAGCTATTTCCGGTGCTAGGTCAGCCAATGTTTAACATAATAAATTGCTTCCTTTCCTCCGGATGTGTACCAAACTCACAAAAATTGCGGACATTAAGCCTCTTAAAAAAAAAAAATCTCAATCCAGACATATTAAACAACTATAGGCCAATATCAACAATATAGGACAATTTCAGCGGCCACTCCGCTTACACGTCCCCCGTTTGTCCCTGTCCTTGTCCATCTGGTCATGCTTCCGATATGGACTAGGTTTAAATAGACTCTGGGCTTAGCTCACATGCATTGATTAATTATTACAATTTGGACTCTTAATATGTTCACCCGTCACAGCCAGAATAGGACTGATCACCCTGGGTTCTCTCTAGTTTTCTTCCTAAATTTCGGCCTTAGGGAGTTTTTCCTAGCCACTGATGTTCAACATTACTTTTGTTTTCTCCTTGGGGTTTAGGGCCTGATGTTTTGCAAAAGCACTTTGTGACAACAGCTCATGTAAAAAGGGCTTAATAAAATAAATTATATTGACTGAACATTTTGTCCTCAGAGTGAACATTCTAACCTGAAGTGCACTGCAGCCCTTGTGGGTTGTTCCCCATCTGCAGCGGTCAGTTCCCATGAAAAACGACAGGGTTATGGGCAACCAAGGCTCATTGATGCACATGGTGAGCAAAGGCTGGACCATATGGTCCGATCCAACAGACAAGCTAATGTAGCTCAAATTGCTGAAAAAGTTAATGCTGGGATTGATAGAAAGGTGTCAGAACACACTATGTTTTGCAGTTTGTATGTATAGGACTGTGTAGCTGCAGACCAGTCAGGGTGCCCATGCTGACACCTGTCCACTGCTGAAAGCGCTTACAATGGACATGTGTGCATCAGAACTGGACCACGGAGCAATGGAAGAAGGTGGCCTGGTCTGATTAATCAGGTTTTCTTTTATAACACATAAATGGCCAGGTGCGTGTGTGTCGCTCACCTGGAGAACACATAGCACCAGGGCGCACTGTGGCAAAGAGGCAAGCCGGCTGAGGCAATGTGATGTTTTGCGCAATGTTCTGCTGAGAAACTGTGATGGGAATTTCATCGATAGACACACTTAAAAGAGTAAGAACAGAGACAAAATTATCTTGGCACAATTAGCAGTTTATTGGCAAACAGAGAGACACATCAAACTTTTACAGAATAATCATTCGAGGAGCCTCTAAAGGATAAATACATGAACAGTTGTCATGTCCTGGCTATGCCCCTAGCCATCTTTGCACTGGCTGGGGCCATAGTCAGGACATGGCCAAAAGAGGTGACTCTGGCCACCTCTATGGGCTTTGGTTTCCCCAATTGGAGGCAGGTGTTCATTATTGCCTCCAATTGGGGAACCTATTTATGTTCAATGTTTCCACACGGTCGTGTGGTTCATTTTGGTTGCTAGCCGTAGGCTATCTCACCCAGTCCTAGTGTCTACTCTCAGTTTGTAAGTTTGTTTCTTTTGTTCATTCTTCATTAAAACCAGTATGGATTATTTCCAAAACAGCCGTTCTGCCTCTGCTCTTCTG
>JACXGJ010014819.1:0-14328 GCA_016801105.1 Esox niger
GTGTGTGTGTGTGTGTGTGTGTGTGTGTGTGTGTGTGTGTGTGTGTGTGTGTGTGTAGCTAGCTGGGAGAAAGTGTATATTGCGGAAGAAGCCACAGAGGAGAACCTGGCGATCCCTAAGCCTGGTGGGGGTTGGGCTCAGGGCGATGCGTTGCCCCACTCTGCTGGCCCTGCTGGCAGGGGTCATACTTTACCTAGTGATGGGAGCGCTGATATTCCAAATGATGGAAGGCCCCGAGGAGAGAAAGGTGTACGACAACCTGTTCAACGTCACACAGATATTCCTCCAACAGCACGACTGTGTCAACAAACAGAACCTCAGCAACCTAATAAAGGTACAAAGACCTGAGCCCAAGGGCCTGTTGACACCCTGACACGTATCTGAATCACATTTTAATTGAAACAACATTTTAATGTTCCTTGTTAAACATCTCTGCAGTCAGTGGGCTAGCAAATTATGCACAATATTAAACAATATTGTAAGTAAATCTATGACCGATGATTTTGTTATGCTACTTTACATAAAAAAACGATAAGCTACCAAAACACGTCATAACTGCCCATTTGCACATTCCACTGGTAGTATGCATATACTTAAAACTTGTAAATAAAATGTTCTGCCTGGTTTTTGTACTTATGGTTAGACGCTAACTGCATTTCGTTGTGCTGTACTTGTACTGTTGAATGACAATTATGTTTAATCTAATTTAATATGTTACAAATTTGCTAAAACATATGATACATTACAAATGCTACTAAAACCACTTATATCTTACAAATGAAGACAAACTAATTATAGGTTATCACTTACATTAAAAGTAAAGGTTAGGTATCAAAGTACTGGGTTAAGGTTGGTTATGGCTAGAAAAACTATTAAGTATTTCCACCAGTCCACCTGTCTACAAAGCCCAAAAATCCCCTTTTACTGGGCTTACGACTGCCCCCGGTGGCTGGTCTTTACCCTTACATTAGCTAACATATCTTACAAATGTGTCTTTCAAAGACAAAATAATTTGTCTGTTTCCCTGAGACCAGTCTGATTTCCCACATCACCACTCACATGTACAGTGGGGCAAAAAAGTATTTAGTCAGCCACCAATTGTGCAAGTTCTCCCGCTTAAAAAGATGAGAGAGGCCTGTAATTTTCATCATAGGTACACTTCAACTATGATAGACAAAATGAGAAAAGATTATCCAGAGAATCACATTGTAGGATTTTTTATGAACTTATTGGTAAATTCCTTGGTAAAATAAGTATATGGTCACCTACAAAGCAAGATTTCTGGCTCTCACAGACCTGTAACTTCTTCTTTAAGAGGCTCATCTGTCCTCCACTCGTTACCTGTATTAATGGCACCTGTTTGAACTTGTAATCAGTATAAAAGACACCTGTCCACAACCTCAGTCACACTCCAAACTCCACTATGGCCAAGACCAAAGAGCTGTCAAAGGACACCAGAATCAAAATTGTAGACCTGCACCAGGCTGGGAAGTAAGAATCTGCTATAGGTAAGTAGCTTGGTGTGAAGAAATCAACTGTGGGAGCAATTATAAATGGAAGACATACAACACCACTGATAATCTCCCCCGATCCGGGGGTCCACGCAAGATCTCACCCTGTGGGGTCAAAATGATCACAAGAACGGTGAGCAAAAATCCCAGAACCACACGGGGGGACCTAGTGAATGACCTGCAGAGAGCTGGGACCAAAGTAACAATGGCTACCATTAGTAACACACTACGCCGCCAGGGACTCAAATCCTGCAGTGCCAGAGGTGTCCCCCTGCTTAAGCCAGTACATGTCCAGGCCCTTCTGAGGTTTGCTAGAGAGCATTTGGATGATCCAGAAGAAGATTGGGAGAATGTCGTATGGTCAGATGAAGCCAAAATAGAACTTTTTGATAAAAACTCAACTCAATGTGGAGGAGAAAGAATGCTGAGTTGCATCCAAAGAACACCATACCTACTGTGAAGCATGGGGGTGGAAGCATCATGCTTTTGGGCTGTTTTTCTGCAAAGGGACCAGGACGACTGATCTGTGTAAAGGAAAGAATGAATTGGGCCATGTATCATGAGATTTTGAATGAAAACCTCCTTCCAACAGCAAAAAATACATAAAAAAATACATTGAAGATGAAATGTGGCTGGGTCTTTCAGCATGACAATGATCCCAAACACACCGCCCGAGCAACGAAGGAGTGGCTTCGTAAGAAGCATTTCAAGGTCCTGGAGTGGCCTAGTCAGTCACCAGATCTCAACCCCATAGAAAATCTTTGGAGGGAGTTGAAAGTCTGTGTTTCCCAGCGACAGACCCAAAACATCACTGCTCTAGAAGAGATCTGCATGGAGGAATGGGCCAAAATACCAGCAATAGTGTGTGAAAACCTTGTGAAGACTTACAGAAAACGTTTGACCCCTGTCATTGCCAACAAAGGGTTAATAACAAAGTATTGAGATTAACTTTTGTTATTGACCAAATACATATTTTCCACCATAATTTACCAACTAATTCATTACAAATCCTACAATGTGATTTTCTGGATTTATTTTCCTCATTTTGTCTCTCATAGTTAAAATGTGCCCATGATGAAAATTACAGGCCTCTCTCATCTTTTTAAGTGGGAGAACATGCACAATTGGTGGCTGACTAAATACTTTTTTGCCCCACTGTATACAGTACCAATTGAGATTGAGCAAGGCTTTTTATTTACACTGCAGCGATCCATGGGTGGCATCGGTGAGAAGTGTCCCACGTTTTCTCAGAAAGTGATGGTCGACAATTATGTCTTCGTTACATTTTAAAAAGTCAAGCCCAGTGCAAATCTTATTTATAATGAAATTATCATGGTGTAAATATATGTATTATAAACTACATACACAACGAAGAAAGGTGACATAAACACAATTAACACACACATGGCAGCAATAACATCAGAGAGTAGAAGCATACACATTAACAGACAGATGAGAAGAAAAAACATCTGAGATACTCAGGGAAACACACTCAGACCATCGTAGTCTCAGGAATATAACGCCAGGCAACTCTGCTGTGATGACTGACAAGGTTCCTGTTAAAGTTTCCAGAAGTTCCCTAGGATCTGGTCTTCCAGCCTCTCTCCCTCTGTCCTTTCAGAATGTAGCAAAGGCAGTGGAGACTGGCCTGGATGTATCAAGCAACTCCACCAACTTCACCAGCAGGTGGGACCTGGCTAGTGGCTTCTTCTTCTGTGGTACCATCATTACCACAATTGGTGAGTTTGATATTACCTTGACACTTTTCTTACCGCAAACGTTGTTGTTAACTAATGCTGTAGTCATTCAACTATACATTTAAAATTTCAAGGAGATTCTCTGAAAAAGGTTCAACCTTCGAGTCGTCCTGGTCAAATAAAGGTTGCTTAACTGTAGGTAATGGGTTGACCACCTCTGATCTCCCTACTTCCTCAGGCTTTGGTAACCTGGCTCCCAAAACCGGATTAGGCCGGCTGTTCTGTGTTTGTTATGCTCTGGTTGGGATCCCTATGTTTGGGTTTCTGCTGGCTGGTGTTGGGGACCACATGGGAACCATGCTGAGGAAAGCTGTGGGGAAGATGGAGACACTCTTCCTGGTGAGAATACATCAACCATTCCAAGGGCTGCTTCATTTACAGGGCGTCCTCTCATTGTAATCTCCTGCCTCCGTGGGTAACGTAAGTGGTGTCAGGTCACTCTTCTGTAAACAGAGGAGCCCGTCTGAGTCCCCTGCACTTAAAAAGTGTTGTAAAACAGAAGCCGACTCAAACGGTGTCAGTTGTACATTAGCTGTTTGTCCAGGAGACGTGTTCGCAGTTACTGTTAGAGACGTTCATTCATGTCCTTTCCCCATATCTCTATTTAATCACTCTCATTCCTCCATCTCCCCATCAATCTCTTCTCTTTGCTCAGAAGCGGCAGGTCAGTCCCACCTATGTGAGGGTAATGTCTGCCGTTCTGTCCATTTTGATTGGCTGTCTGATCTTCCTGGCTGTGCCGACCCTGGTGTTTTGTAAGTTGGAGGAATGGTCGTTATTGGAGGCGCTCTACTTTGTGGTCATCACCCTCACCACTGTTGGCTTTGGAGACTTTGTACCAGGTACCATTTAATGTCAGCACTTTCTCAAAGAAAGACGCACTCTTGGCACTTCATACTCCAAGTCCAAAATCAACTCACATTATACATTGTTTTGAGGATACACACTTCATATTGCATACACGTTTCATAGGGATGGGGACCTATCCAAGGTCACTTATTTTGTGTGCATACTGTTTGAGTGCATTTATGTGAGCTTGCGTGTCCACGCGTGTCCAGTGTGTTGATGTGTGTGCTTAGGTGCTAATGGGAAGAATGGAGATCTGTTTAAGCCCCTGGTGTGGTTCTGGATAGTGTTTGGCCTGGCTTATTTTGCCTCTATACTCACCATGATTGGGAACTGGCTGCGGGTGCTGTCCAAGAAAACACGGGCTGAGGTGAGTGGTAGTAAATGAGACACAAACCAATTGACTGGTAGGGCTGGTGAGTTTGAAACAGACAATATGACAATGTCTGGACAAGGACTTCCTGGAAGCACTTCATAGTACTGTTAATATTTACTTACCGTCTGTGTCTGTCTGTCTTTGGTTTTCCATCATTCTCTTACTCAACATTTCTTCCCGTCACCCCTCTTGCTCTCTCTGTCACTCTTTCACTTATTCTCTTCCTCTCTCTAACTCTCTTAGATGGAGGAGTTAAGGGCCCATGCTACAGACTGGACCCAGAACATTCAGAACATGTCCAAGGACTTCCAGATCCCAAACCCTCTGGACCTCAATGACCCGTTTCTGCTGCAGCGGCGGCGCTGGAAACGTAGCGTCCGACGACGGGTCCGCAGGGGCGCGCTGGGGCACCGGGGCAGGCCGGGCCTCACGGGGCAGAACGGACATTTGCCCAACCGCTTGCTGACCCACACCCGCTCCATGACCCGTCTGGAGGTCGTCAGGCCCCTGGATAAAGGGGAGGGTTTAGGATCCGGGCTGATGCTAAAGGGGGATTTGTGGATCGGTTCACGCCAAAGGTCTGAAGGCAGATCGTTGGGCCGGACAGTGGCTAGGTCGCTGTCGATGCCTGTGGCGAGGTCGATGATGGAGCTAGAATATGATTCAGATCCGCTCACAGCGATGATGACGTCAGAGATGTCCGGGTCAGGTTCTGTGTATGAGTCTGGGTCTCTGTCCGAGTCTCCAGAGTCTGACTCCAGATCAGTGGCCTCCTGCTCTGACTCTCATGCTTCTGATGGCTGTCAGCCAGGACTGGAGAGGACTTTGGCAAGTTTTGACCCCAGTGTGTCTCTATGTACGGAGCAGGGGGAAATCCAAGGAGGATCTATGCAGGTCTTTTTAGGGGACGACTCTGTCCATGTCCAACAGCTCCCCAAACCCGTCCCATCGTTCCCCCTGCCACTGCCCATGTCCCAAATGCCCCCCTCACCGGACTGCAAAATGCTTGATTTCTTTGGGGAGAACCTGGCCTACATTGATGAGTCATCGGACACGCTGAGCGAGCGGAACCTGCCGGTGGAGGAGGGTGTCGTCCCTCGGCCTCGTAAACCCAGACGGAGGAGCGTCATGAGACAGGTGCCTCACCAGAGACCCCTGAGGGAGAGGACAGACAACGACATGCAACCCCCCTCCAACCCCCCAACCCCACCCCCCTCTTTCTGATGAAAAGAAATTCACACATAGCTCACGTTAACACACAGACTAACGCTAACAGCTGGTCTTCATCAATGTTCATTGGATATGAAAGCTTTAAAGCTTGGATGGACAACCAGAATCTTTTTTATGAAAAGCAATGCATGTATTCAACACAGATATAGAATATTAGAACTTTTCTGCTCAGTGGAGCTCCTCTTGGTTAAGAAACAGCACCACCTCCTGGCTATCCTAGTGTAGACAAGACTTTTGCGTAGGTGTAGCATACAGTTGTTCTCCCGCTTTTGGATCTCAGCCCAAACCTCAGCCATGGTTTATGACGGACTGCCTGAAGTGTATCGACATTTTGAAATAACCATTTTAGATCTGCTTCCAGAGATCACTATCTTAGTGGAATGCACTGTCATCTGATTGTATGACTCGTTGCCCTGAATATACTGTATATCTATGTTCAAAATTGTTATTTTTCAAGCAAGTTGTGCATTTCTAAATATATGAAATTCCTATACAAGCGCAAACCTACAATACTTTGATACACTGATGAGATAATAACATGATATTTAAAGCCCTTGCAGTGTTGAGAGTTTGTGGTACACACACACACGCACGCACACACGCACAAACGTTCTGTCGACTCAAAACGTAACCTTAATTTCAAGCTTTTTGCCTAAACTTAAGCTAGTTCTATCATCTGAACCTTAACCTAATTGGTAATGCGCAAACCTTCAGTTCAAACGCCTTGCAGTACAGCAAGTTTATTCCCAAAACATAACCCTTAAGTTGGGAATTACATTTTTCCACGGGGGACCTGTTTATTTTTCAGGTTATATTATCTTGAGGACTTCAGGACACCTTACGTACACATAGACATGAATCTCACACACAATCCAGCGAGCCCATCCGGTCCTGTTTCTGTAACTGTGGGATAAGTGCATGTTGGATATAAAAAAGGGTAGTTAAATGGAAATGACTAAGAGGTGCTGGGCTAGTTTGCTCCCCCCTCCCCAAACGTCTCCCCACCCAATGCACCCCGCACCCCAAATATACCCCTCCGATGTCCCCCCGCCCAAATGTCTTCCTGCCCACGTCCCCCACATCTACCCGCTATTCCCCCAGAATAAGCAACATCTCCTCCCCACACATCTTTTCCTCCGACAATCTGGATGGGTGGGCAAGGCTTACAGGAACTGGGGGAGCCAAGATGAGGTTTGTGGGGGGGGGGGGGGTTCAGTCTGCTCGCTGTGCCTATTTTATATCACCTTTCTGTGTTTAGTGCGGACCGACCTTAAAGGTGGAACAGACCTGTGCTCAATTTCTCTCTATGTTCAGTGTAAACCGCAGAAGAATTCAGATAAACATACAGAAGTCAACAGTATCTCCAGCCTTCTCAAACACGCTAACCACTGAAATACCAGAGACTAAATATATGCTCAGCCCCAGGGTGGACTTATTTGGAGGTTTTATGTATGTTTTTGTGGACAAACCGCAATGTGTGGGACTCGATTAACGTTACCAACATGACCTAATGTTCTAGAAGTAAACAGATCAATTCAATGAGAAATAATATTTAGGAATACTAAGTATAGTTACAGCTGTGTATAGCTGTCATACCAGATATGATCGTAAAATTTATGCTACGGCTGCAAAATACCTACCTCCGTCCCAAGCTTAAGCATTCTAAATTGGGCCTATCAGCCCACAGCTCTCTTTTCAAAGCATCGCTTTCTTTTTCTCTCCCTCTTCCCTCCATAAAACACTGAACCTAAACTGGGCTTTAAATCTGCTGTTTTGTGAGTGGTCGCTTTATGGAAACCTTTCACATCCTGTTTACGCCGGCAGATTTCAGCCCTGGACCACAGAGCACTGGCTGGCAGCCCTGCTTGCCTGGAGGCCCTGCTTGCCTGGAGGCCCTGCTTGCCTGGAGGCCCTGCTTGCCTGGAGGCCCTGCTTGACTAGAGGCCCTGCTTCCAGGACAACCTCGTCATCTTGTCTTTTGGCTTTTTTTCCTCTCTTTCTTCTCTCTCACAGTCATGCTATTTTGCCTTAGCCTCTGTTTCTCATTTCTCTCTCTCCTCTCTCCTCCTCTGTCCCTGTGGATTCCAGTAGGAGTTACTGTTGCATCTGTAAAACGCCTCCCGGTGGATTCTCATAAAAAAACGTTTCTTTCCTCTCAAGCGTTTTCCGTTGGTTCTCTATATCTCCTTTGGTAGAATCGCCTGCATTAAAGCATGTCTGAAATTGAATGCAATATTTCTATTTCTGCAATATATCAGAAACCGCTTTCAGAATATACTTGGAAGAACATCTCAAAAGGATACATTTTTGTACAGTATGATACTCATACTGCTCTCTGCAGAACTTCCTTTTCTAAGATTCTCTCTCAACATTTCTCTTGCCATCTCTGTCTTTCTGTTTTATTTACAGTTCAAATTAATATATATCCCTACCTAAAGGGCACCATGGCCTAAGCAAGTCTTATGCAACAAGCACACATTGTTTATCCAAAGAAAACATTTTTAATATCGGACATTAATAAAGTTTAATGAAGCAGCACTACCGTTCAAATGTTTGGGTCACTTATAAATGTCCTTGTTCTTGAAAAATGTTTTGTCCATAAAAATTACATCAGCTTGCTCAAATACTGTGTAGACATTGTCAATGTTGTAAAATACTATTGTAGCTGAAAAACTGATTTATAATGGAATATCTACATAGATATACAGAGGCCCATTTTCAGCAACCATCAGTCCTGTGTTCCAATGGCACATTGTGTTTGCTAATTCAATTTTGTCATTTTAAAAGGCTAATTGATCATTAGAAAACCTTTTTATAATTATGTTAGCACAGCTGAAAATTATCATGCTGATTAAAAAAGATTAAAACTGGCCTTTTTCAGCATCAGCGTTTGTGGATTTGTTTACAGGCTTAAAATGGTTAGAAACAAATTACTTTCTTCTGAAACTTGTCAGTCTGTTCTGGGAAATGATGGTTATTGTAAGAAATTGCCAAGAAACTGAAGATCTTGTACAACGCTGTTTACTACTCCCTTCAGAGAACAGCGCAAACTGGTCCTAACCAGAATACAAAGAAGATAGGGAGGCCCCAGTGCACTTCTGAGCAAGAGAATAAATACATTAATGTCTAGTCTTAAAACAAAGGCCTCCCAGGTCCTCAACTGGCAGATCATTAAATAGTAATTATCGGCCATATCGCAGACTGGCCCGGGTAAAAAGAAACGTTTAAGATGGGCCATATAACACATGCTGGACAGAGGAATATTGGAAAAAAGTGTTTGAGCTGTTCACAATTAAGAACATTTTTGAAATGCAGACCAAATGGAAACATTAGAGGAGTGGTTGCAGCCATCTTTCAAGAATGGTGGAGGCAATGTGATGGTCTGGAGGTGCTTTGGTAGTTGTAAAATGGATTTGTACTAAGATTTGTACAGGGTAAAGGGATCTTGAAGAAGGAAGGCTATCACTCCATTTTGCAACACCATGCCATACCCTGTGGACGGCGCTTGATTGGAGCCAATTTCCTCCTACAACTGGACAATGACCCAAAGACCAGTTCCAAACTATGCAAGAAATATTTATGGAAGAAGCAGTCAGCTGGTATTCTGCCTATAATGGAGTGGTCGAGCACAGTCATCTGATTTCAACCCTACTGAGCTGTTGTGGGATCGACTTGACCTTAAGAAGTGTCCATCAAGACAATCCAGCTTATGGGAGGTGCTTCAGGAAGCATGGGGTTCAATCTCTCTTGAATGCCAGAGGTCTGCAAGGCTGTAATTGCTGCAAATGGAGGATTCTTAGACATAAGCAAAGTCTGAAGGACACATTTATTTCCATTAAAAATCATTAGTTATAACCTTGTCAATGGCTATATTTGCAATTAATTTCCTATATTTCCAGTTTTCATGGAAAACAAGGACATTTTTAAGTGACCTCAAACCTTTGAATGATGGTGTATGCAAATGAATAAGATATTTACAACTTATTCAAGTGGGGATGAAACCAGGTTCTGAAGCCAATTTTCGAGTTTCATGCTGTTGAAATTTCAACCTGTGCCAGAACGCAAAATGTGTTCTTGTGACATGAAGGCTTGAAGATATACATTTATAGAGACATTCAGTCTGTCCTTTATGCTTGAAAAACGAAAGTTGTTGTCTTTGTCAAAGTCTGCTTTCATCCTTTCGTCCAAGCTGTTTCCTCCTCCCACAATCCCCCTCTCTCCCGGCTGGGCTCAGGTGTCAACGACACTTGCAGGATCTGACGACCATGTTGGAGAGCTGCTCCACCTTGGGAGTACGGCCGATGAAGTACACAATGGTCAGGGGCTCTAGGTCCTGAGGCACACAGCAGGGAGAAGCCGATGCCTCTGGGTTCAGCTTGTTATACAGAGGCAGGATCTGTGTGTGTGTTTGTGTGTGAAACAGAGAGAGTGTGAAACCACCTTAATGTGTACAAAAAGGAAAGCAACATTTCAAATAATGCAGCAACAACAACAGTGGCAAACAGTGAAAATTAATCTTAAATAGCCTACTTAAAGCAAACGACTATTTCATTGTCCAATATGGTTGTGTTGGTGTTGAGACCCAATCAGGTTGTAAAAGTTTAGAGAGACTAAGACACGAACATAACAGGATCTTGTGTGATGAGGTGACAGACAGCTAGCGTGACCCAACCATGTTATAAATACATTGAATGCCACAAAAAGCCTGCAAGAGATGGACTGTGTGGAGGTGATAGCACATTTATGCCACTGTAGCGGTTAGGGTTGACTGACCATGTTGTAGTGGTTGTCAGCGCTCCAGAGGTAGGGACAGCTGCCAGAACAGAAGTTGGCCTTGTAGCCTTTGGGCTCGTGGATCCACTTCCAGTTAAGGTCGCGGCGGAAGTCGATGTAGAGTGATCGTAGACAGCAGCCTGGGTCTGAGTTCCTACATCAAGCAGAAATGGAGCAATACCAATTAAAGGTATAAAGTGTAATAAATAAAAAAACACTAATCAACATGTGTGTTTAATTTCATGCAAGGTTGATTTCCAAACCCTTAGTCTACAATACCTCCTATAAGACTCTGAAAAACATAATATATTTTACTTCAGTGGGCCATGAAGCAGATTAAGCATGTTGGATGAGTCAATGCTGTGCCTGACATTTATTTAAAAGGGGATATTATTTTATATCAATCTGATATAGGTTCTGTTGGCTACCTGGAGCAGGTTGTGGTATCTGCTGCGGCCCTCCTTTTCCGGGTCTTCTTCCCAGGGTTGTCCACCCTGTCGCTGGGCAACAGGGTCAGGATAAGGTGGGGTGTCTTGGTACTAAACTCTACCTGGCTTTTGGTTAGCCCGGCCCCTGGTTTCTTCACCTGCTGCTGCAGGAACTCATCATCCAGACCTGAGGAGAAGTGGAGGTATAAGAGGGCAAGAAAGGTTTGGTGTTTTCTCAGTATGAGGAAACTCTTAACAAGCTGATCGACATACACAAATACCTTTTGCCGACTAAATTCCTTGAAAGAAACCACATCAGTCACTTCAATCAACAATAGCCATGTGTTTATGTTCAACAAGTTCTACAAAAAGCCAGACCTGCGAAGCGAGCCTCAAGCTCCTCGCTCTTATTGGGCACAATGCTGTTAGAGGAGGGAACGAAGGTGCAGCACGGACAGTGAACACCCAGCTTCAGACCCAGGTTCCTCTCTGTATGAGGAGGAACACAGTGAGGAGAGGAGACATGAAGACATACGAGGGGCAGAGAGAATGCATGGAACCACAGCCTGTATCTGCTGCTTTTAAAGGTGTCACAGCATACAGCACGCAGCATGGTGTTACTGCTGCCATAATAGCAGAGGCAAGGCATGTCATTTTAACACGTATTTGGTTAGCTTGCCCCTTGACCTGTATGAGCCAGCCACTCCTTCACAGTCTCTGTGACATCAACTGAGAGCCACGCCCCCTTCGTCCGTGGACGAACAGTCCTGGAGTCAATGTACCTCTGCAAAGGGCCTGTTGGCTCTTCGGCCTTCATCACCTGACAGGGAGGAAGAGCAAAATTGAAAAGCTGTCAATTATATACTGAAGTTATTGGAGCAGGTTCTTCAGGATTGAATCAACAACTATTCAAATACTGTAAGCTGGGCTATCAGGTAGCTCTATAAGATATTGTGATACTTGGTACTGGTAGTTAGGATGTGTATAACTTGTGTACATCTGAGTCATGTTGAGATAGTGCAGGTAAGAGATGATATGTCAGTACTTGATAGATCTCCACTCTCTGCTCTGTGGTTCGGGCCTGGGAGTTCACTGCTCTGTAGATTCTGAACTCAGCTTTGACCAGGGTGCTGGAGTTTCTGTCCACTCCACTCAAATCAAACTGCACCAGTCTATAGTATGGGCTGGGAGGTGTAGGGTTCACTGCATCTATGGGAACAGAAAGAGAAATACTACTTGCGAGAAAAACGAATAACTGGATTGTATTCATTAGGTTGCAGCATATTGTATTTGATACATTTTTAATAGCCTATCGAGGTCAAACAAACCAATTTGAGTAGATATATCTGACAAATAGATGACAACTTGGCAAGTTTTGTGCAGTAATGCGTTTTATGTATATTTGTATGAAACAAGGATATTGAAAGGAAACACGATTGATTTGTATTGTAATTCACATTTGACGGTTTCACTCACTCGTGTCGGCGCGCTGCGGGAGCATGTCTATGCGCTGAACCTCTTTTGCATAATAATCTTCCTCACTGCTCTCCCGGTCGCACGCAGACTCGGCCTGGCGTGCACGCTCTTTCAGCAGCTCCTTGGTGCTGTTGTATAGAAGCATCACTTCAGCGGGTACGGCCTCCGGTTGTGTGCTTGGCACCAGAGACTCCGGAGGGCTGCGGTAGCGGAGCTTGCTGAGGATCTGGCCACGGACGGCCTCAATGCGCTTGGACTTCTGATCATCCAGGTTAAATGAATGGCAGGTATTGAGCCCCTCGGCAGAAACCGCCAGCTGGAGTAGCAGCAGACCGAAGTGAGTGAGCCACATAATAGTCCGGTGGTCAGACGGGGTGACTCGCTCACTCGGCTCCATGTGAAATATTAAGGAATCTTTCAGTCCGAGTGCTGTATCTTCTGTTCAGTCGAATGCGAATTGAAGATTTTGGGCAAGCCAACACCTGTCCGCAACTATGTACTCTTAACTACACCCAGATTAGTAAATTTTGCAGAATTTAAAAGTTTGAAAAACGTTTAATACATTCAAAAGAACCCAAATAATTGTATAAAAGAAATACAGCTTCTATTTATGAGCTCAGCCCATTTCGTTTAATTAATTTACCACAGTTAGTTTTCATTGTTTGCAAAGTATATATTTAATCATTTTGGCAACTGAAAGCCAACTCGGACAGAAGGGAATAAAATAGCTGTCCATACGTGTTTTTTAAAACGTCTTATCAGAGCAATTCTTCCCATATGGTGGTCTCGGCCTATGAATGTGCTAAAAACTTGAGAAAAATCTTGAGAAGTAAACCAAGCAGCATGGTTATTTCACATTACATTGAAAATAAATCGTCTTGGAAAAATGTATTTGTAATCCCAAGAAAACGCCGCCAAAAAACGGACTAGTACATTTAGCTATGGAATAATAACAAAAACCCCGTAAAAGTAAAAAAAAAAAAAAAGCAAAATTCCTGACCGTAATTTCTTATGTTTCTCGGAGAGGAAAAAATTGTTAACTACAGCAAAAAGGTCTGATGCCTTCCATTTCTTTTTACAGAGCTATGAGACAGTAACTTCAGTGTACAACTCAGTTCAAGTGTGTGGGTGTGTGTAGGAGATATCTGCATGTTAGAGGTAGCGGGTGGGGTTTCATCAAAGGGATGGTGTGTGTCAGTCAGTATGTAGGTATATTTCTCTCATCAAATCAAATTGTACACACAGACATACACAGAGACCAACACGAGCAGGCTCATTTTTGGAAATTCTCCCAACCGCAAAAATATTTTGCGCAAGCCTACCTTCTATACTCATGTAGCCTATTCTCTTCAAACACAGCGAAGACCCATATCAAGTAGTAAGGCCTAAAATCCGTCCAAGATTTCAACAGCAAAAAAGAGCTGGATCAACTTTCCCAAATCCGTGGCTAGTTGTCTTTGACTGATCAGCCTCATTCTCCCAGTGGTTATTTCCATAACTGTGACAGGTCCTGTAAGAATGTGTACTACCTTAAATGCAGACCATGTGTCCTAGACCTAGCATTTGTTGAAATCTTTTAATTTTCATATGCAGTTATAATAAATGACTAGTTATCCAGTCTCTCCACCCTGTCTCCTTTCGTTTTCGCCCGCCTTCTATTTTTTCCGTCTCAATGTTAATTACAGTTCAGGAGCTCGGGACTGTTAATCTGTCAGAGGAGGCTTTTATTGCAGCTCTCTTAACATCCTATTATACTGTTATTATAGTTTCGGCTCCAACGCTGTAATTGCAGTAAGTAGAAGGGATAGGTACTACAGAGAGAGGGAAGGAAGGGGAGAGGGAGGGAAGGGGAGAGGGAGGGAACGGGGAGGGAAGGAAGGGGAGACGGAAGGGGGAGGGAAGGGGAGAGGGAGGGAAGGGGAGAGGGAAGG
>JACXGJ010014820.1:0-14317 GCA_016801105.1 Esox niger
GATATAGAAATACAAGCAGTAGATTCTAGACAAATGAAGATTAGACTAAGTAGAGAAAATCATTGAGGGGGAATATGGAGTAAATTGTTTGTCAAAATCATTTTCACATTAACCTGATGAAGAGTAGACAGAACTTTTTATCTATATGTATGTATGTATGTGTATATGTGTATATGTATATATATATATATATATATATGTGTGTGTGTGTATATATATATATGTGTGTGTGTATATATATATATACACACACACATATACACACACACATATATACACACACACATATATACACACACACATATATACACACACACATATATACACACACACACACACACACACACACACACACACACACACACACACACACACACACACACACACACACACACACACACACACACACACGGGTACATGAGTTGGGTATTAACTGATAAAACGTTTAACCAGGTTACGTGAGCCTAAGGCCTCATAATATTATTTTTTGTAATCAGTCTGTCGGTCTGTGATTCTTCCACATTTGATTTATGAGAAAGGAGAAAGAGGTCGATGAACAGTAATGTACACGGTTTGGATTTCTGTTTGCGCATCAAGGACAGCGGGTGCATCTTATCTGTACTCTTGCTCCGGCTCCACTACTATTCCCGTGATCAGTACAATGAGTATTGATTTTTAATCAAATATGAAAGATCCAAGGACCTGTGGCTCATCCATGACTCTCTTGGGAGAATGACACGTCACGCCACCAATATTTCCTAACAGTGTCTTGTGGGGCAGATCCCAGAGTGTTGTGAAACAATGGTTGAAAATTGGGGAAAGGTTTGCCCAGAGAATAGCATAATGGGAGGGCCTAATATCATTGTATAACCCTACTGTATAAAAGTGTGTCTGAGGCTTGGATGCTGGCTGTTCTGCAGACCAACATGGGTTGGTCGCTCCACACCAGCATGGCGTTTTGACCCTAACAAAAGTCTACTATTGAATTCACAAACACCTGAGGAGTATTCCCTTTTTGGCGGGAAAAAAGCCTCCAAATGTATAGCGTTTCAATGCAGTCTTATTTTGAAGACAAAACACAAAAAACGGTCTTATTGCTGCTGCTGCCGAATGGCTGTCACCTTTGTATGAATGTTACAGCCACTTACTGACAGTTCAACACCAACATGTGCATTCACATTCAGTTACTTTTACCTCACTAGCTAGTGTGCTACTCTGAATGTGCAGGAACTTGTTTCTCTGCTCTGATGGTGATGAAATGGTAAACTGCGCACAAAACACTGAATCTTTTTATGCTCTGCTATTTCATTTTTTTTGTCTCTGGAGACATTATTTCGCTTCTCCAGTGTTGGAGTAAGCGGTTGTTGTCGTTCTGCACTGCTAGCATTAGCATACTCATTGAACACTGCGCTGTGTTGGGTCTAACGATATTTGATCAAAGTGCTTGTCTTAAATTGTTTTTCCTTTCCTCCTCTTGACAATTTAGCTGACCTTACACTACCTGTGTCACTGCTGACATGTCCGTAATCCAGCTCAACCAATCTGAGTTCTATATTCTATAGCCTACTTATGTGTCCAGAGCCGACACAACCATAGAGTTTAACTAAATGTTTCCATGACATGGTATCGGCATGTTGTATCGGCATATTTCTATTATTGGCCCGATACTGGTATCCGTGCATCCCTACTATGGAGTAAATAAAATAGGGGGTATGGAGTATGCAAATGTGCGTACATCTTTCTCTATGGCTGCTTGGTGCTTCTTAATGAGTTTCTCCATCTCCTGGGCAAAGCTGTTCCTTTGGTTCTCCAGCTCTTTGTCCAGTCGAAGACGGTGTTCATCCATCTCAGCCTTCAGCTTGTTCTCCAGGGCCATCAGGTGCTTCTGGTGCTGCCTCCTCATTCTCTTATAGCCTGACATCTGCTCCCGTAGCTCAGAGTCCTGCTCGTGCTCCTTCATCTGACGCGTCACCTGGGGGAAGATGCAGGGCTGGTCAAGTCTCTCGATACAAACACTTATGTCTCTTTTTAAACAGTCTTATCCTAAGTGTTGTATTTTCCAGACTCAGTGCGTCCATACCAGGGAGGCTGTGCGTATTGTGGCAAAGTGCTCTCGGTTGCGCTGGTGTTTGGGCCGTGGAGGGTGTGCAGGGGCAGACTGGGGCTCGGTGGGCGGCCGGATGTTAGGTTCAGACTCCTCGTGATATGCCTCCTCCTCCTCCTCCTGAAGAAACAAATAAAAAGCTACACACAGCAGAAAACCCCCCCAAAACACTGCCTACAAATAATTTGTGAAAGACTCCAGGAAACGAACATCTTGCATGTCACCAATTCAACTCTATATTGAGCCTCCAGTCATCCTGGGATGGCAGCGCTAAGATCCCCCTCTACTCACTGGTTTGATGTGAATGACAGAGCTGTTGGACATGACGGTGTTGTCTCCCTCCATCATGTCCATCTCACTCTTGTCATCTCCAGCGTCAGTCAGACTGTTGACAGAGCTGCTCTGTGAGCTGGCACTAATGGACATACTGGGTATGGACTGGTTACTGCCAACGCTGTTCACTGTGCCCGTCCTGCCACTGTTCTCTGGCTCCTGGGGACAACAAGCACAGAACATGAAACCCTATCAACAGCAGCAGATTCAGAAGCGGAGGGTTAACACGAATCATTCATGGAGAATCATTCAACACTACCAGGTTCCATTAACTGGAATATAAGAGGGCATTTACACTAGTGTCAGACAGAAAGCGACTGGGTGACTGACCTCCTCATCCCCGTCCTGAGCCTCGGCTACAGGGCCGTTGTGAGCTTCCTGGAAGAGTATTTTCTTCATCTTGCGATATTGAAGGTTGTCCAGCTCACGCACCGCAACCTTGGTCCTCAGAATAAGGTCCATCAGGACAGATTCAGGCCGCTCCCGCTGCACAAATGCGTGCTAACAGAGAGGGAGGCAAAAGAGGTCAATTGGTTTCTATTGGGTTGAAGGTGTATAATATTACTGTTCATTTTAAGGTGATCTTATAAATCATGAAAATCATAAACAATATATTCGAGGTCTTACCTTTAAGAGTTCCTCAGAGTTGGGCCTGTCTTGGGGAAATTTCTGGAGGCAAGAATCTACAAAATTTCGGAAGTAATCTGTCCTGAAGTGCAAGATGGGGACAAGAAAGAAGAGTTTAATTCTCAACACAAAACGCTTACGGTAAATGTGCATTTTCCTATAGAATATGTCATCTGAGATGATAGTGCATAACTTGCCATTCACTTGACTGCAGAGTGGGGCTTTCATTCTGCGCTATATGGTATAAGGCACTCATCGCATTCATATTAAACAACGGAGGTTTTCTCTCAGCTAAAGACAAAGATCAGGAAAAACAACAGGTTACCAGGATCCACTAACAGTAAAACAAAGAGGACAGTAGGGAGGAAGTACAGATACAGTGGCATTTTAACATTTTTGTCATTTAGCAGACACTCCAAAGTGACTAACCATATTAAAGAAATCAATAAATACCCAATATATAATGCATTATTCAAACCATATTAAGAAAACAAAAGTCTACGTCACAAGGCAAATATTGGTTTGAGATAGGAAGACATGACAGCAGTTATCAAGTCTGGAGTTGAACCAGACCAGAGTAAAAGAAAAAAAAGAGTTTACCTAATTCAATGCAGGTTATTCCCAGAGACCAGATGTCGATCTTCCCATCATACTGACCCTCATCCATAGCCAAGATAACTTCTGGGGCCATCCTGAGCAAACACAATCATTTTAATGACCGATACAATCATAAAGCTCTTAGGTTGACAGAAAATAAATCAGAACTCTTTGGCAAGCTAGTTATAACTGGGCTGAAATCTACTTGCAGATCAAAAGGGCATAGAAGGCAACATCAAATTCGGCAATACTTACGAGAAATGGCATGGGGAGGTTGTGAGATGCATGTGCAATTGAGGTACACTGACATAGTAGAGGCACCATGAGGCATGAAAGCCTATGCATGACCCCTAGCTGTAATACTCAACAGTACCAAGAGGAACAGGGTTGGAGAGGCACTAGCACAGTGGTTCGTAAACCTCTCCTAGGGTCTCCCCCAAGTCATGTTGTAGCCCCCAAATAGCTCCCTTTAATCACGCAATTAAGGGCTTGAGGATTATTCAGGTGTGCTAGCACTGAAATACATGGTCCAAATGGAGAGGCGAATGCACCACTGCACTGGAGGGAACTCCATTTCTGAAGTCTTGCCTGTATTTGAAACATCGTTTATATTTTCTTGTGACCTGGAATTGAGCCCCTCACCAATATGGCGTCCCCACAAAGGAGTTGGCTGGAGACACAATGGAGGCAGAACCGAAATCTGCAAGCTTCACTTGGCCAGGCTCAGTCAGCAAGACGTTCCCTGCCTTGATATCTCTGTCAGACAGACAGACAGGCACAAAGCAAAAAAGAGACAAAAGACAGAGAAAGGTGAGGGATAGAGATTCAAATCAAGGACATTAGAGCTTTGTTCCACTGGCACACACCCTTCCTTAGGACACAATGCAGTCATCCAGCAAGCACTACTCACCGGTGAATCATGTTGTGGGAATGAAGATAAGCTAACCCCTGAAGAGCACCATGAGTAATTGCTGCGATTTCCATTTCTTGTAGAGGCTTTTTATGAACTAGAAAAGATGTAGAGAGAATTAGAGAGAAAGAGTACTGCAAATCATGAAAAAAAACAAAGGGAACACGTAATGGGTCATAAAAACTTTCATCTAACCTTCCAGGACATCTGAGGCAGATCCTAGACAGTACTCCATTACCAGCTAAAGACAGAAAGCATTCAGCTGAGTGAAAGTAGACGTTCAGTGATTCACATGAGTTCATGTTATAACCTTGGGTTTACATTCTTTGAAAATACTCTTACCCAGGCAGTGTGTTCTCGCAGATAGCATCCTTTGTACTCTATGCTGTTTGGATGTTGTATTCTCTGCAAAAACTTCACCTCCTTGATTATGTCTTGCCATTTCTAGGAGGTAAAACAATGGAAGCAACCCATCATGTTTGGATAAACTTTAAACAGTATGTTATAAAAAAATATAATTTGAAGAACAAAGCATATTGCAAACAAATAATTGTGTGTTTTTAGTACTGTGTCTGTTGTCAGGATGGGTTGGGGTGGTTACATGGTCTGTAACAACAGTTTCAGAAAATGGACCGGAATTCCAATGTTTTACTAGATTCAAGGAGACACTGGCTCCCATAGTGTTAGGATAGCCTGAAGCTCACAAATCACTTGGTGTACAGCGAAAGGAAGCAAAGAAATAGCACCAAGCTCAGGGAAACACCAGTAATGACACCTGGGACAGCAGACACAGATACACTCCGTCACTTGATAGGAGCTGGGTTACATTAATTCCTGAGCCCGAGATGCCCACACCTGAGGTGGAATGGATGTTTTTGGGGACAATATCTTGGTGGATTTTGATGTATTCTTTGGGTCAATGTCTTACAGGAATATCCATGTTACTGGGTAGACTTCCTGATGCCGTTAACCTTTGAGACAGCAACACTGATAACATCAAAGATCTACCGCCATATTCTGCAGTCAGCAAACCCACCAGTGGAGTGTGTGGCAAATTGCACTCTTTATTTTAACTGACCATATCTTTCAATAACCCGTTTTTTCCAAAGGACTATCCAGATAGGCTGCTGTTTTGAGCATTCATATCCCTTGCCTAATTTAGAATAGCAATCCTTTTCGAGTGAAATGTTTGAGCGAATATATTTTATATTGGTCATCACGGAACAAAACTACATGCCAGGTTTGAAGGCAAATTTGATAAACTCTGGAGCAAACAAAAAGCTGCTGAATTTTATGGAAAAATGACAATATGGTCAAGTCCTCTACAGGTAATTACAAGCATGCATGCACTTTCCACAGTTGCATTACAGATTAAGCCTGAACAGGACAGCTTAGAAAATCCCTGAGTACATTAAGCTTCCTTGAACTGGAATGTGAAGCTAACTGAAGTCGAAGTATATTAAGCTATTTTGGTATGATACCCTTCGGGTAACTGAAATAATGTTTTGAGATGATTGATGTCAAATCAATGTCCTTAAACAAACATTCATTACCTCATTGGATTGCTTTCCACTGTAAGACATCTTCTTAATGGCCACCACTTCAGTGGTCCGCACATCCCGTGCCTGCAGAGAAAACAAACTAAGTCAACACTGCCATATTTTAAACTGGTCCAAATACAACCACAGATGTGTGTGTTCAGTCAAGCCTTAACGATCCTTACAAAGTAGACGGCCCCAAAGCTGCCATGACCAATCTCTCGCAGGTCCGAGAAGAGTTTCTCAGGGTCCTCCTTGAAGAAGAGCTCAGCAACATCGGGGTCCTTGAGGCTCCCCGCCCGGCTGGTGTTGGGCATGCTGAGGGGGGGACGTGCCAGTGCCACCGCTGCCGCCAGGGATTATGTGCGACAGCGACGTGACAGCCCCCACCAACGGCTCATCTGCAGGACAATGGCCTCATGCGTGTACACACCTGAGAGGACCACAGACAGAACAAATTGCACTCAGTCAGAAAATATATATAATCGACCCAGTGGTCCAGGGCGTGAATGGGGATTGTCTCCTCTGTGTTTGAAAACCGTTTATTTTCTTGAACAAAAGGGGGCTTAAGTATTGGATGAGATGTTTCAATTAGGCAAGCTTATTTTGTGATTATTTCGGGAGGGAATTTCATTTAAACCCAAATTTGGTGAAAAATAGGGGACAGTTTGTTGCTGAGCGAGTATTGGGCCGGATTCAAACTCATGCAGCAGTAGTAGACCATGCGCATTGGAGGCAGTGGCTTAGACTGATGGACTAGGCCACTTATAATTTCCTGCTATTCGAAAATGTTTCCCATGCAACTGAGAACAATGCCACAGCAATCATCTCTTAAATATTGAGCATTTGATCATTTAGCCAAGCCTGTGGAATTGTTTTTGTACAAAATGATTAACCATCCCAGGTCATAATTGTAAGAACTCACTACTATAAGTTGCTCTGGATAGGTCTAGGCTAAATAACTAAAATGTGAATGTATTCTGGCTGCCATATCCAACAAGGCATGGTCTCTAACAACAACTACTTTGTCATTATTGTTGGGTCAGCACACGATAAAAGGGAATCTAAACATGCCATGGTTTCTGCCTCGAAGGTTCCTTAAACGAACCTGTTATTGCAGCCAGTATTGAAAAGCACAGAAAATCATCACGAAACCATTAAAATTGTATTTTAAATCTTATGAATGTCTGGTTTAATGTATTTTTACCACAAATCCCTATTATTTTCACAGCACTGAGTAATCCTAGCAACTGATCAAGCAATAATCATTACATTATTGGCATATGAGAACTAAGAAAAGTATACATTTGGCAAATCACCAGTACAGGGATTGATAGTTAAGCATGGTTGGCCTCGGGCTAAACAAATTCAGAGTAAATTTAAGTCAAAATAGGGCAGCATGGTTTGGATAAGATATTGAATCATAGTATTGATAACTCATTGAATATTTTTGGGATGTAAGCAGGGTAAAGAACCTCACTTAGAAAATGTGATCGTAGAACTCAGATTACGTAATGTGCTAATGACATTTTTTAAAGGGAGTTAAACATGAAATGCTTTTGAAACGTAACACAAATTTCAAGGTGCAATCTTTGTCTAAAACCTAGATGACGTATCTACAGTCAAAGCAAATATAAAAATGCTGGGCAGAGCACGCCCAGAGCTCTTGGTGGAATGCTACCGGAGTTAACCTGAAAGAGGACAGATAGCTGGCCAGAATGGCCGGAAACCGGCTCTGGCCCGAGCCAATATATCCCACACACTCGGCTATAACACAAAGTCTATTGTGTCAGTTAATTGTAACAATGCATAGGGTAAACAATTATGAAGTTTATTACTGGTGCTTACTTTCATATTAACTCAAAAATAAACTGAAAAACCTTCAGTTTCTCAATTCAAGTTGCAAGACTGGAGAGACCTAGAGAAACCACCGGCTTACTCAGAGTTAGAAGTGCTTTCGACTGGCAGAGTAACCGTCAGATACATGTTCTGGTGACCATCAAGCTATTTCAATGTTGCATAAATGACCTGGTGACTATACAATGTCAGCTTTTCTTTTTGTGTGTATTTTATGTCTTCTGATTTTTTCTTTTCTTTTTTCTTTCTGTAATACATCGATCAACTGTAAGATCAAAAACACCAGCGGGATACCTGTACTAGGCTGTGCAAAAATGGGCACAGATGGCAATGGGCTGTCTTTTTCAAGATTGACATCAGTGTGTTGTGTGCTGAAATGTAATCTATACAACTTGAATGCTAATTATCTATACATTAAAAATCCTACATGGGATGTCCTGTGCTAAGAAATAGCATCCACTCAACCTGCAGTCAGCTTCAACCTAGAGCAACTGAGATGGCAGAGCAAAAACAACCAATGTCATTATTATTTATCTCCATACATACTAGTTACAAGCAGAAAAGTGAGTTTAAATGCAGAGGCTGTGCAGAGCAGACACCCTGCCAGACTTGTAGCAGAGTAGAACCAAGACATGAAACAAGTGTAGTGTTTCCATAAAGGTTTCATCAGACCTAAGTAGCATCATAAATGGTAAAAAAAAAAAAAGTAAACAGTGCTCTGCTTTCACCTTAGTTGCTCAGTTCAGCGCCCTCTGCCTATGACGCACAGCACTGTGCTGCTCCAGTCAGATGATGTGAAAGAACCTAGTGTGCCTGTCTCTGCCGTGGCCAGCCCATTGCACAACTGTGAGCATCCCTGGCTGCACCAGGAGAGCTAATAATAGGAGTGAGGGGTAGGCTCACAGACCAGTGATGTAACCATGAGCTCTGGACAGTGGCCAGTTATAGCTCTTGTTCCATTCTGGCAAATGAAGTAGAAACAGATCAGTCTCCCGTTTCCATAGAAACAACAACTACTATATGAATGCCAGTGGGCTGTATCCTGGCTGACAGACACTGTCCCCTGCTTTCCCTTCTCAACACCCACTTGCTTCACTGTTTAGGCAGACAGATACGCTGAAGCAAAGACAATTTCTCTCAGAAGGAAAACCCAACATCATAAGACAACAGATTGCATGAGCTTTGCCTTGCAGCAGGAAAAATATCATTCAAAACATAGAACTAGCAAGTTGGTAGCCATGGGCTATACACCTTCTCAGTCCTGAGAAGAAAATAAACCAGATGATGAATAGCTGCAGATACCTCAGTATGTCACTACCTGTGAGGCGATCCGAAACACTTCTTGCCGACTTTTATACATGTCATCGGTGACCGATGGACATCAGAGGAAAGATGACAGAGCCTGGCCAGCTCAGACGATCAGCTGCAAAGTGTACAGACACACAGAAGAATGCCTCTCCCTCTCCGACGCCAGAGTCACAAGACTGCTCCTCTCCCCCTCGACCTGGAAGGAACAGCCAGCCCACAGTCCCTCGGGCAGCCAGAACAGGCATGCGTCTTTTGTCAGACAACAGTGGACGTCTCACTCACCACCCTGCTGCCATGGCGCTCAAATAAAGCGTTAGTAACAATGTGCTACTGGGACTCTTTATTGGTTGCTGCATTGTTGTCCACTACATTGTTGTTCATGAATGAGCCTTGTTATGGTGGCCCCTCATGACGATGATGTTTTCTTCTGCAGAAGGCACGTGAGAGCACAGCCAGCCATGGGAACAGATACCTTTAAAGAAACACTACATCCTGCCACTTACACTCTACAATGCCGCTGGAGGACAACAAAGCTGGGGGTCTGGACAACCCATTGTATGCTCTCACTGCACTTCTCAGCATATTTTGTTGGTGCTGCCAGAAAAGGGACCTGATCAGCAATTACTGCTACCAACAAAAACCCTTTGACATTCAACTTAGAACTGATTTTATACTGTGTATGTATTTCAATATAAAGTAGTCTTAGACTCTTTCTGCACAATAATGCCAACATATTGGTATATGGATCAGAGGACAGTCCTTTCATGAACGATAGCACCCTCGAAACATTGGTTTTAAAAATAATTAAGGGTCATGTGCACTTTATGCAAGTCACTGGTGGTGGTGAACTGGAAAAAATGACAGCAAAAGGAAGTGTGGGTTGTAAAAGTGACCAGTCATATCTACCAGGGTGCAGAATACAACTGGAATGGCAGATGTTGAGGAGTGAGCTGAGATACAATATAGGGACGATTGTCCAAAATTGTGCGAAATAGGACTTATAAGGATGTAAATCGGTTGATTTGAGTGAGTCTAGCAATGTAACGAGGGACCTTTGAAGGGAGCCCTAACAAACCGGAGGGCAGTATGGTAAAAAAAAGCCCTATTAAAACCACTTGTCCACCATTCCACTCATGCACTGGGGAAAAGGTTTGCTTAGAAATTACAGTACAACACCTACAAAAATATTACAATAAAGATAAAAATGTGGTATTTTGGCTAAATTACTCATTGTGAATAAAAAATTATTAATGGAAATAATATAAAATATTTATAATTAATAATAAAAATTCATATTAAGTCTAAGTTATTCTTTGGCCTGGCTTTGCACACTCGATTGATGTTGATAGATTAGACAAAAAATTATCAAATTCAGGGGTCTTTGGTGGCTGGAGATTAAAAAAATAGTGTTGTCCAGCCAGGCTGTCTCAAGATATAACGTCACAGTTATATCTATAGTGCACAAAACACAACATACTACACTGTGCTCTAAAAGCTGAGACTGCTAACTAAATCAACAAAAATAATCAACGTGTGCTCACCATAACATGTTTTGCCTTCCACATAAAATCCACACAATCAACAAGAACATTTCTTATGGCTTCTAAGCCCTTTCCTTTCTGCTGGCCAGCCACCTAGAGAACATTCAACCCACTGAGCTCTCATAGTTGACCAGCTTCTCATCGATATTTTTTGTTCTAGTTTAAGTAAGCTATTCGTTGCTTTTGAATTTCACTACTAGCTTAGCCGTTGTGACCATGTGAATACAAATTGAAGAGCTGCTACTCTATGACTTGGTAAGGAGGCTCTTTAAAGTAGCGAATTTGGACAGAATTTGGGCACACTTTTGGATTGCATGTTTTTTCTACCACTGAAACTGCCTAATAGGGCTGCATGATTTGGATATAATTTTTAATAGTGATTTCTTTAACAAATATAAATACAATTTGTAATGTTCAAACATGTAATGTTCAAAACCGCGTAGATAATATCACTAAAAGATCATTAGAGATCATAGCCCACATAAAGTGCTATTAAACAGAATAAAAATAAGTTCAGTGTTTTCTATTTTACACCGCAGCCCGTGTCAACCTATTTGTTTAACTGCTCATTTAAGGCACTGGTGTTCTCAGCGTTTGCTATGTTTGTGCCGTTGTCATAGCTGGTTAGGAAAAACAGCTCAACCCTTGAGGTATATTTTCTCCCATATTAAGTTTGTTTGCAGGCACCGACATTGAAGCAAAAACTTTTAATAACCATGCTGTTCTATATGTGCCACAATATCTTGATGCCACTCACTAGCTTGAGGCAGACGACTTCAGTTGCAGTTGTAGTGATAACTCTAACATTGAAAAACCAAGTTTTAAAGAAAATTTGCCCAGGCATTTAATAATCGAAATAATCTCCCCAGCAGAAAGATGAGGCTAAAATGTGCAACATCTAGGGAAAACAGAACAGAACAATCAAGTTGCTTAGACAGAACAATCAATTACTGATGGTATTTCCTTAAGGCATCCCTCAAAGCTGTAGCACTCCAGTCCAGTCTTGACCCATTTAAGTGTTGGTGTTGTCTTGGTTACATTTACACTCGGTCTTGGCTTGGTCTCCCTAAGACCAGCCTAATAAAAATCTGACCAGAATTTTCCAAATCATTTAAATAAAAACTTGGCACAGATTGGCACAGTAATTGGCACAGAATTTCTTCCAAAACCACCCTACAGCCACATTCTGCCTGCTCTATTTCTGTAGAAAAAAAACACATGCTTATCATAGCAAGTGTGTACATCCACCCACGTATCTCATTAGCCAGATTTTAAATTAGATCTAAGGCTCAAGCCGTTTCCGCAATATGAAATATAAACATGGAAAACTTATACTTCAGAAATACTAGACAATTTGAGTTCATATTACCATGGTGATCTGAGACATATATAACCAGCCTTTAGTTGTACAGGTATCAGTCTTGACTCAGACATAACACTTTCCCTGCTATTCTCAGTCTCATCTCAGCCTCAGACCCCTCAGGTCTTGGTCTTGACATGGACTCAAAATACAAGGCCATGGTCTTGCTTTAGGTGATCTCAAAAACAGCTCTGGCATCCCTTGTGACTCTAGCTCGACTACAACAGCCGTCTGATTGTGAGTGATTAATCACTAATAATTCACAAGTGATAGAAAGATAAGCAGAGTGCTTCATTGGTTATGGATTTATTTAAAAAGCCACTTCATTTTTGTTGAGAATACTGCAACCAGTTGCCTAGTACGCTGTATTTGAAAGTAGGATATAGCCCTAACATGTATACAATTCTCACGATGAGTGCAAGTCCACGAGGTCAGATCTGGCATGGAGCCCCAGACCAAGGGAGAGTGACAGTTCTTTTGTGTTTCTTCCATTTGTGAATAATCGCACCAGCTGTTGTCAGCTTCTCACCAAGCTGCTTGGCGATGGTCATGCAGCCCATTCCAGACTTGTGTGGGTCTACAATCTTGTCCCTGACATCCATGGATAGCTCTTTAGTCTTGGCCATGGTAGAGAGTTTGGAATCTGACTGATTGATTGATTGCTTCTGTGGACATGTTTCTTTTATGCAGGTAACAAACTGAGATTAGGAGCACTCCCTTTACCTGTATAAAAGACACCTGGGATCCAGAAATCTTTCTGATTGAGATGGGATCAAATACTAATTAAAATGCAAATCAATTTATAAAATGTCTGGATATTTTTGTTGTTATTCTGTCCCTCACTGTTCAAATAATACTACAATTAAAATTATATAATTTCCTTGTCAGTGGGCAAACGTACAAAATCCGAGGGGAACCAAACAAATGTTTCCCCTCAATGTAAGTCTCAACGTCAATAGTGAAGAGGCGACTCCGGGATGATGGCCTTTTAGGCTCAGTTGCAAAGAGAAGGACATCTCTGACTAACCAATAAAACCCTATAACATTTGTGGGAGCAGATTGAATGTATGATACATAAGTGCCCATTAAGCCAATACCACTTGTGAGAGGTGCTTCAGGAAGCGTGGGGGAAATCTGTTCAGATTACCTCAACAAATTGAAACATAGAACGCCAAAGGTTGACAAAGTGATAATTGCTGCAAATGGAGCATTCTTAGACAAAATCAGTTTGAAAGACACTTATTTAAAGTAAACAAGAAATGGAACCAGGCAAGCCTAGTACAGCCAGCACACGATTAGAAGGAATGAATGTTGCTGCACTTGCTGGATTCAAACCAGGGTCTCTCATGTGATTTTTAACCACGACGCCACTATGCGCCATGTGCAGAGCGTTATGCATTGTTAAACCAATTAGTCAAAACTCCACGGTTCTCAAAACGAGTTCCCAGCATTAGCTAACTTCCAAACCAACAACAGGTATAACCGCTTTAGTTTAGGCTTACTGTAATGTAGCTACTGAAGCTTGTTGCCAGCAAAGTTTTTGTCTATCCTGAACAAATCATTTGTCGGAGGCAAGGACCAAACACCGGTCACTCGCATGGCAGTCCACATCGATACTTCTAACCATGTCAATTACTTTATTTCCTCTGCATTTCGCTATATTTCTCTGCATTTCACTGTCCAAATTCATTTAATGTATGCTTTAAATGAAAGCATACATTGGGTAGGACTTTCTGGGACAGTCCTTGAGTGGTTCAGATCTTATCTAGATGGCCGGAGTTTCTTTGTCACCATTGGTAATCATGAATCTGACAGGGTGGCTATGACATGCGGAGTTCCACAGGGATCGGTTCTGGGACCACTTCTGTTCAATCTCTATATGCTACCTCTGGGTCAAATTCTACAGAACAACAACATTAACTACCACAGCTATGCCGATGATAACTCAAATATATATGTCTCTCGAACCGTATGACAACAGCTCAATAGACTCTCTGTGTCAATGTATAGAGCACATAAATACCTGGATGAACCAAAATTGTCTACAATTAAACCAAGATAAAACTGAGATTATTGTGTTTGGCAACAAAAATAAAAGAACAATTATTAGGAAAGATTTGGATGCTCGGGCCCTTAAAACCA
>JACXGJ010014821.1:0-14322 GCA_016801105.1 Esox niger
TGTTCCATGTCCCGATATGTCCGGTGAGTTTTATTGTGTTTGCTTTAATTTAGTAGTTTTCTCCAGTGCTCTGTGTTTTCTGTTGTTTATGTTTGTACAATAAAGATTGCACCGACTCCTACCCCTGCCTGTGTCCTGTCCCCTTTGCAGACAAGCATCCCCAAAGAATGTTTCAACCTTCATTCTTAGACCAGAAAGCTCTATTTTTGTCTCATCAGACCACATGACCTTCTCCCATTCCTCCTCTGGATCATCCAGATGGTCATTGGCAAACTTCAGACAGGCCTGGAAATGTGCAGGCTTGAGCCAACTCACCAAGCTGCTAGCCCATTGTCCTGTAGCCCATTTTATCCTGGATGTCCTTACACAGCTCTCTGGTCTTGGCCATTGTGGAGAGGTTGGAGTCTGTTTGATTGAGTGTGTGGACAGGTGTCTATTATACAGGTAACAAGTTCAAACAGTTGCAGTTTATACAGGTAATGAGTGGAGAACAGGAGGGCTTAAAGAAAAACTAACTTGTCTGTGAGAGCAGGAATTCTTACTGGTTGGTAAGTGATCAAATACTTGTGTCATGCAATAAAATGCTAAATTATTATAAAAAAATCATACATTTTCTGCCTAGAGGCATCTCTTCTAGTCCCGTCCTGACTATGGCCCCAGCCAGTGCAAAGATGGCTAGGGGCATAGCCAGGACATGACCGTTGTTTGGTTTATTATGTGTATTTTTGAGTACTGTATATTGCAGTCGGTGACTCTTGTTGATTGTCTAATTCCTCATATGTGTACACATACCTGGCAAATAAAGCTGATTCTGATAATTCAGCTGGGAATATTGCACATTCATCCATTGGCTTTATGCATGCAGTGAGGGGGTGATTAGCGCCTGGGTACCATGTTGGTGGATTAAGTCAGAAAACAGGGTAAAATAAACAGGTAAATAGTCTCTAAATTGTTTTCTGTTTGTCAGTTTAGAATTCCGACAATGAAACAATGTAGTATACACCTGTTTAGGAAAAGTCATGAAAGGAGGAGGGTGTAGCTTTTTGAATGGTAGTTTTATTTTAATTACAGTCTTAAATGCCTTTTGGTGTAGGAATTTGGCGGTTTTAGTGTTAAACATGGTCGAGCATCTGTAATTGTATGGGCAGCAATCTTATGAGAGTGATTAAGTTTGCTGACTGCTCAACATGATTGTATAACAGCCAAGGAATATGACCACCCTGTTTTCTGAATAATTTACAGAATTATTCATATTCTGTAAATATTCATTTTTGTTATTTTTGCACAATTGAGGTTGGTTGACCATGCATTGTTTATGAATGCTATGAATCTCTGGCTCAGGTCAGATATAGGATGTTAAGGCTGTGACAACAAATATTTATCTTGATTTATTATTAACCTATACTTGTCATAAACCTATACAACTTTTCATGTTGTCTAGGGCTAAATTTCAAGTGTTGGTTAATGAAAGTGCAAACCCACCACAAAATCTAAAATAATTTTATTTGTGTATTTCCTGTGTTTAAAAATTCCTCTTACCTGTGTAGTGTAATTGTACTTTATGTTTTGGGTATGACTTGTGAGGGAAAAGTGTAATTTATATGACATAAAATATTGCTTTTGAGTAAGGTTTCATATGTGGGGTTTGGTCAATATGGTCTTAGTTTTTGAGAAGTGTGTTAATAGATTAGAAAATATGTAGTATACATACAGGGAATGTGTTAGTAGTTGTGAAAATCTTTACTATATAAATAAAATCATTAACACACTTTCTACATTTCTTGATTTTTTGCATTTTTACTGCCCTGTCAAGAGCTAGGACCACAAGCATTTTACTGCATCCACTATATGACATCTGCAGAAATGTTTACATGACCACTAAAATTACAGGGCAGCTGTCTCCTACCCTGCCCTGGGACTCTCGTTTTAAGCTTCCCTGCGACAACTACTGTAAACTAAGGTGCTGCTGCATCCATAAGCATAAGGATATGTCACCCCATGGGGGTGAGGTGTCACCCATCAGGGTGCTCTGTCACCACCCCAGACAGTTTCACCTGCCTGGGCCCCATCTAATGTCCTGTCTCCCTTCGGCAAAGATATCTTGTCACTGCCTCAGGCTGATGCCTCTATTGCAAGGACCTGATGACAAGGGACTATAGGACATATTGGGTTGGAGCTTTACTTGTTAGTTTAGTCTGAACCTGTAGGGCAGACAACCATTCCATGTCTTTGGCATTGTTTTCAGCTACAGCCAGTCAATCAAGTTGCAAGCTTTCATCGTAGCACATCACATCTGATTTGTTGTTTAACTGGTGACTGATAAATCACCACATGGCAAGGAGGTGCTGGATATTAATTGGAAAAAAATGCGGTCGCAAGTGGCTATGACAGGTGTCCCGTCATGATTATTGCAGAATTAGGAAGACTTTATGACATTTGTTGAAGGCAAAACATCGCTCATTGCTCGGTCGTTCCAATTTCCATTGATAAAAAGATATTTCAGGGGTGTTTGGTGTTAGGTAAAATATTCATGGAGGAGTCATTTCACACCAAAGGTAGATGGATTGCTCCACTCCTGCCTAATCCAATCGGTCTTTGTTAAATAAGGCACAAACTAAATTATACCACTCACTGACAGTTTATTAAGATCTTAGCCACAGTTGCAGTGTAAATCCCAAATGGCACCATGTTCCCATGCAGAGCATACTTTTGACCAGAGCCCTATCACTTTATGTATTATGACCAGGGCACTATTTAGGAGTCCATGTGCTTAAAAACACAAAAAATGCACTTAAAGGAAAATACAGTATGCTCTCATTTATTCTCTTGCACCAGCATGACAATGCTATGCATACTTTTGTTGGAAGTATATAAGGTCCTCTATATTAACTTACTGATCGTAGGCATAGACTAAAGTACCTTATGAAGTAAATGCATACTTTATATTAGAAATGATTTAACACCCCAGTAAATCTGAAAAATATTATCCCTGCAAGCAACATTTGTTCATCACTGATCTTTAGGATGCCCCAACAGGAAGTTGTTGTGGTCCACTTGACTGTTTGCGGGCATCAAATGAGAGGCCACCAGGTTATTCAACAAGTTTTTTTTTTTTTTTCTTCAATATCCAGGGACCTTCGAGTAAACATAATATGCTACGTTTTATACCTGAGGGTCTCCATACACAACACTCCTTCCATTCTCCCTTTAATAGTTCATGATAGAAAGCTTGGTTTGGGGACTTATTATACTCTAGCTTATCTGCTGCTCTCTTATTTATGCATTTTTCTATAAAATGCATAAATAACCTTTTACTTATGAAAATATGAATGTGCAATGTATAATCACGTAGTTTTATTATAAACATATTAATCTGGAAGCCACACACAAATAAAATGACCACTGGGATAGGACAATTTACACATACATTATGATGAAAATAAAAATCGTCTGTATGTACTTTATGTTAAGAAATTGTCTTGAGCAAGCAATTACGATGTGCAATTACAATGTGCCCGTAATTGCTTGCTCAATTGCTTGAGCAAGCAATTTCGAGGGGCGTTTCTAAAGTTTTCTGCCTTTGTATCCACTGAGTGTGGCCCATGAGCTGATCATAAAGCATACTTTGTGATAAGAGATTACTTGGGTGTGGCCCATGAGATTAACGTAACACTTACTTTGTGGACAATAATGGACAAGTATGAACCATGAGGATGTGGTGAATTACTATTGCAAATTACGAGCATTCAGGGAGGTAGGAGATAGGAGGCGCACCTGTGATGGAAATTTCATTGCACAATGAAATTCTCTTGGCACAATTAGCAGTTTATTTGCAAATAGAGAGACGCGTCAAATGCTTACAGAATAATAATTCGAGGAGCCTCTAAAGTAAATTACATGAACAGCTCGTATTTATTATAGTTGAAAAGGGGTGTGGCAAGATGCCACCCATCAATCTTAGGTCACACAGGTGGGAGGGTTATCCCCCCACCTTATCTTTCCTGCCATAATGTTTACTGTTGTGTTTACCTTAAGGGCCAACTGCCCCTACCGTCCCCCACAATCACATTCCTAAGGAACAAAGGACAGATACCCTTAGTGGTTTAGGCAGTTGAGCAGATGGTCAGAGAACCTAATGATTCTCTGAAATAATACAGATGCATGTCACAACCAAAGACCAGATTTACATACCAGGTAATAGATAAGCAAACATGTCTCCAAAATACATTAGTTAAGAAATTGCCCCAACACACCCCACCCGGAGGGGTTTCCAACCAGATGAATAGTCAGATGGCGTAATGTGTGAAAGTTCTGTATAAAAGCCATGGTCCAGACTCAGAACATTGGGGGTGTATCTGCAGAAGGACCTGGCTTTAATGTTTGTCATTATTGTATGATTTTCATTCAAATCTATTGGATTCACAAAGTCCTGAAATGAAGTGCATCTGTTAGTACTAAAGAGTGGTTGATTTTCCATGACAGCAGCCACCATCAGGTTTATAACCACTTTGTAGGGATGATGGAAGATGGTAAGAAATGAACTCACGGGCTGGTCCAAATATTAGAATAGACCTCATGCCATTAGAGTGGACACATCATGGCATAATGTTGTATAATATCCTCTACTTTAGACCAATTAATTATTCAATTACACTCCTACACGAAACAGTCTTCTAACACTAGGAAGAAAAGAGGGAAGCAGTAATTGGAGTTGTGGGAATTTAATTTTATGTTAGTGTGTGTTCGTGTGTATGTTGCAAAGATGCCATGGTAAGCAGGTGTGATAGAAATTTGAAATTTTGAAGCAATATAATGATTCAATGTTTTATTCTATATTACATTGGCAGTTATGAGTTTATATTCATTTCTCTGGTGGTTTCATTTAGTATGCTGTGACCTAGGTCAATGTGTAATTAACAGACCTCTGGGTTCTCTGTTTATCTGTTGAAGAGATCAGCTTGACTAGAGAATGACCTGGCATTTGTTCTTTGTTCAATGTGTGACAACTTTGAGTTGGGGGCGTGGTCAGTGAAGTTGCTACAAAGATGCCTGTCGTACCTAGATACTTTGATTACTCGGACTGCGGTCATATAGGTGGCCGTATATCGATTATCCCATGCGCATGTAAAATAGAAAACCTTTATAGAACTTTGGATTCAAGACCGATTATTTTTCTTTAACACAGGGTACATGGAGAGAACAGAGAAAAATAAGTTGGTTCTTGGATAGCTATTTGTATGACTGTGCCTCTGCTTTTAATTATTGAATCTGGTATATTTACCTTTTACCAATTTAGGTGCATATTTACACAGTGATTAACATTGGGATTTAAATCTATTTCGGGTGTAATTTATTTCAGAATGGCTGCAGATCCAACTTTTCTCTGACCTTGACCATCTGATGTTATGGATCCATAAGTTACTAACAAAGTTTAATGATTGGAAAAGCCTCTTGTGTCTACCCTGAACAAATCCTCTTTTGCCACTGGTTATTTCAACAGCAAATTGGCCATTCATGAATGATATCGATACAGTTAAACTTGACCAATGTTTTTTAATTAGTTTACCTCCACCACAAATAGTGTCTATGTATGGCGTTTGCCACAGGCTGTTTTAACAGCATATTAGTCAGTAATAGGCTTTACCAGGATCTACTAAATTACTGGGATAGTCAAGAAATGAACAATTGCTAGCGAGTCTTCCAAAGGTATTTCATTTCATGGCATAAGAACATATTTTTTTCTTCCATGGCATAACAACATACTATTTTCCTTCATTCGTAAATGACATTGATACAATAACTATCAATAAAGGTGATAATTATTACTTTTTGCATCAAGTGAAAAGACGAGAGAATCATGGAATGTACCAGAAATAGAAATAATGCTGTATAACAGTAGTTTTATTGCGGACCAAAAATTTAATTAATAAATGTTGTTGCTCTGAATAGATTCAAACGTAGGTCTTCCACATGAGAGGCACTGTCTTTAACCACTACGCCACGGCATTACACGTTTCAGCAGTCGCTAGACACCATTGAGCATTGTGTTAATCTGATTAACGTTTCTTATTAAATTGACCCCCATCATAGCATCTATGAACTGTATGGCTTTTGCCACTGGCCGTTTTAACAGCTAATTAGCCAGTAATAGGTGTTAGAAATCAGCCATGTCGTATAGTGGTGGTAATAATAACTTGCGTACTCTGTTGTCAAGGGAGAGAGTATTCAATGTTTATTGCAGCGTATTGGTAGTCTATTACAGGCTCAAACTCTTCCCTACCCTCCTCGTCCCTCACTCAACTGTAATGGGGGTTAACCAGTTGCATGTGATGCATGTAAGGGGCATGTTTACCTAGAAAAGCCAAGACAGTAACCCCCACACCAAATGGTCTATGTAAACATTCCTGTTACCAGTGCGCATCCTACAAGGAGAATCTTAACAGAGATGTTTCTGTAAGTCTCATTATCTAGGCACATTCACTTCTAATCAAATGTACAGTCATATTGTAGTTGTTAATGCTCAGATCCTACACAAGTATCTCCTATCTTCCTAGGAAAATTCATAAAACTTCAGCAATTTCTAGCGAGACTAAAGATGAACTTTTCCATGCCAGAAAAAGTCGCAATATTACCGTATACCCTGCCTTTTGCTATATTAAGACAAACATTTACAATTTAAATGTCCCGCTGTATGTCTCAAATCGATCAATCAAACTAAACAATACATTGTTTTGTTCATGCCTCTCACTCGTCCCAATTTATTTAAAGTGAGTATTCTTAAAACATACCAATTCTGTGATGGCTCTGTAACAGCCACAATGCAATGGAGTAACAGCACGTGTGGGTCTGGGAAACAATATTAACCATGCAGGCACTGTGAACATCAAATTATAACCAGTCACAAACATGAAGATGCGGCGTAGAGCGCACTGCGAAAGACTAGTGTGGATTAGGGGTTGCTGTTAAGGAGAGGAAGAGGATTAGGAAAATTTATCGTGAAGACAATGAGATAGAGACTAGGAATGATCGAATGCTGAAAAAATATTTCGGGTTCCAGAAAGATTTCACAATGTAATGATGGCCTAATATAAAAAAATCTGTAAAACGGTGGTGCAAACACCCAGTGTAACTACAAATCCATGAAAAATTTGTGGCAAACAAGTCTCACCAGGGGTGGGGAAGGTAGATTGGGCAGGTGCTAAGCCCAGAATGTATTGTGATCCCAGCATCGCCTCTGGCCACGGATATTGTTTTGATTCACTAATTATGAAATTCTGTGATACATTTGATGAATTACATAGGAAGCCGGATCATCTTCATGGTTCTATAAAATAATTAGTGAAATATCTTATTTCATATTTTGATTATCTCCTAATAAAAATGTAATTTCATGATTAAGATTGCAATATTTGGACTGAACAAAATTATAAACGCAACAATTTTGTTTTTGCCCCGATTCATCATGAACTGAACTCAAAGATCTGACTTTTTCTATGTACACAAAAGGCCTATTTCTCTCAAATATATTTCACAAATCTTTGTTAGTGAGCACTTCTTTTGGTCGAGATAATCCATCCACCTCACAGGTGTGGCATATCAAGATGCTGATCAGACAGCATGAATATTGCACAGGTGTGCCTTAGGCTGGCCACAATAAAAGGCCACTTGAAAATGTGTTGTTCCATCACACAGCACATTGCCATAGATATCACAAGTTTTGTGTAATTTAGATATAAAACTGGTTTTGTACTGCTGCATGGGATCAACAGTGCCATCAACATTATACTTGTCATTGTTAATTTGCATTCAACCGCAGGGAGCATGATTCTTTATCTGGGGGTATTGCTCATTATGAGTGATTTACATCTGCCTGGGTAGTATCTGGCCACCTAGGGCTGTCACAATTATTACATAATTGCTTGATCAAAATAATTGAGCCACTTCGCAATAATCTTTTTGCACAATATTTTGTTTTTGAAATCAAGTTTCCAATATAAATATGGGATTCTGAGGCCAATGATAGAAACCTCTCAACAAATAGGCTACCATGAAAATTATGTCAATTTACATAGGATGTCAAAAAGAGTAGAACTAATCCATTTAATCAGGTTTATTTTTATTTTAAAGGTTGCCTTCATGGTACTCGCAAACATTAATGTTTTAATACATTCTATTTTTGATTATATGATCTGTATGTAATTATACTTAATGCACACATTAATTACTTTTGTGTGTCTAATAGTTAATGGTAATCATAATATAGTGTCCCACTTTACCTAACAAAGTGTTCCACATTTAAAAAGAGAATAGCCTACATAGAAGGATTATTTCTAAGAACACTGGCAATAATATTTTCATTTGTTTATAAGGCCCTAAAAATGAACAAAATGAAAATCACACTTAAATTATTACAAATAAATACAATAGAATTTAGTAATAATTTTCACCTCATTTTGATGATGTACAAGGTAAAATAAGAGACATTGTCAACCACATTCCGCCAATTCCAAGCCATTCCTGAGAACTAGTCTTTAATTACTCAACAATCTAAAGCCGGTTTATGTCGCAACTTTTCACAAAGAGGAACCGCAAAGAAACTATCAACAGTCACGTACAGTTAGAATCCTGACTGACCACAGCTCCAGCATGGGACATTTTTCTACTCTTCCCTACTTTTAAGGAAAACCCACCACTGGGCATTAGGACACACAAACCTCACAATTGTCACAACCCCACCCCCTGCTGTGAGGTATTAACATACCAATGGAGAACAGATTGTGACTGGCAATGATTCCAGACCTTGACTTTAAATTAGTGTTCGACAGTAAAGACGTTCTTTTTTCCCTCTGACCAATGAGGTGGCCAAGGTTGGGCAGTGGTGTTCGTTTTGGTGAAGCCTCTTCTCCCCATAAGAGCTGTTGTCACCCCTTCATTTGTCAGCTGATTTGATCAGGTACTCAAACTCAGCAGAGCACCAGCTAGGAGAGAAAAGCAAATAACCCAGGGTCAGTCTCCATATCAGACATCATGTCCTCAACCAACTAGCCAAAGCCTTTAAAAGTACAGTAAACAATACATTGACAGTGTCAAAACTGTAAAATGTCAAACTGCAAAAACCTAGAGCAGTCCAAACATTACTGCAAGTCATACGCTTCACAATTTAGGAAGCTAAAGGAGTTTGGATAAATTCAAATACATGATACATTTATGAATCAAAAACAGCGACATAATTTTTTATTCGTAAAATATGTTGCACACTTGTAAAACACATCTCCAAACAAGTAATTTCTTTTGTAGTGTTATAAAAAAATGTGCATACATGTAACCAACTTGATATTTGGAATCATTAATAACACATGCCAACATAAAACAAGGACACTCAGAGTTGTGTCACTAAACTCTTGCTAGAACTATGATGAAATAATTTTTGTCTGTAAATCACAGTCTGCTGTAATACATTTCACAGCGTTCTCAAGCAGATAAACACATGAGGACTTTGATTGGTAGGCCATATACCTTTTTCTTCAAATTAACTGAATGCATCGTGTACATAACTTTTTCACCTTTTAACCAATCTCAGTAGATTCTGGAACAAGCAGTGCCAGAGTTTCAACCGGTTTCAACTAATAATGATACTGAGGAAGAAAAACATGGATAACCACGGTCGGCTTCTCGTATCTCAGTTTTGATGGGATAACAAAACTTTTAGATTATTTTTCCACCTAGATAGAGGCACAATGCACAAAAATGTACTGAGGTCTACAAGCTAAATTACAAAACTTTATATCTAGCAACTAGCAAGGAATTTACATGTCTACTTAACATTTGCCTTTGACCTGGATATGCACTTACCACGAGAATTCGTTTTTCGTACTTTTCAAATGCATTGTCACGCTGAACTAACTGGATAAAATGTTTGGTATAGTATCAACAACTGAGGTACAAGCGGGTTGGAAAAGCTGACCATGCTGAATCCTGTTTGTCCTCCTCTGCAATACATCACTGAGTTAAAACTCTTGTGCTCCAGAATTAGATTGTTTAAAACATGAAAACATGGTGCATGAAAACATGGTGGACTAACCGTGCACTCAGTTCATTGGTCAGAAAATGCTATGCCAAGCCAATCATGGGTAGATCCGCTTGTGAGCGCTGTGAAACATAGGACTGCAGACTGTGATCTACAAATACAAATCAATTTGTCACAGTTCTAGAGAAGTCTTAGTAACAAAATTCTGAGTGTCCATATTTTACGTTGCAAGTGTTATAAATGAGAAGCAAAATTCCAAATATCAAGTAAGTTATACGATGCAATTTTTTTATACAATTACAAAAGTAATTCAAAGTTTGCAAATCTTTCTACAAATGTGCAAATTTTTTTTACAAAAATTTACCTTCTTATAAAAAGGCATATACACCCATTTTAGATGTGGCCTTATTGTATTTATTTTGTAAGATGAACTTGTCATCACAAACATACTCAAAACATGTTTATTTTTTCTACACGTTTCTCCCATTTTCATATACCGTCGAGCGGCAGCATTTTGAACTAACCAGAGCCGATTTAGGGTATTTTGATCTACCCGCAGGTACTAGGAATTTCAGTAATCCAGCTGAGACGTAATAAATGCATGTATAACTTTCTTAAAATCCCTCGGAGGAAGATGGACCTTAACTTTTGCCAAAAGTCTTAGCTGAAATAAGCTAGATTTCACTACATAACTAATTTGCTTATCAAGTTTGAAGGAGCTATCAAAGATAATACTGCGATTCATAACAAACGGTCTACTATAAGAGGCGTGAGGGCCTAGGGTACCAAGAGGATCACCCAGTAAGTTACCTCATCCACACACTTTCATTTAAAACAAATCATTTCTAAAATAAACACATTTGCCTTGAATTTAGAAAGGAAAATGTAAAATGAATGTGTATTTTGTGTAAATTAATGTGCTTTAACTGTCAAATAAAAGAAAAATATTGTAGGACAACACCGGGAAACTGTATTTTTCTTATTTAGGACTTTAGTTATGCAATAACTACTATATTCTAAAAGTGGTATTGAATGGCAAAAACAGTGAATTGCTCTGTTAAAACATGGATGAAACAAATTAGTAGATGGCAAATCACTGCTAAAAGGAGAATGTTAGCCATTGATTTACAAAGGACAAATATTAATTCATGTTTATTTACTGTACAATTATGTACTTAAAATCCTGTAAAAATATGGTAAAAGAGAAACTGAAAAAAATTATAATTTGACATTTTCACATTGCCATTCTCCAAAAAATATATAGTATCTGGTGATGAATGTCAAAGTAGTGAATTGTCCTGCAATGAAAGAAATATTGCAAGAACAGACTTCGAATTGCTTTTTCAAGTTTATTTGCCATATTCAAGTCATGGTACAGGACAAACAAATCAAATGTCAACTTCAATAATTGTTCTCACACCATTAAAACACAAGCAGATTATTATTCACTAATGATCTAAAACATTGTTCTCAAAAACAATACCCGGAATAAAGAGCTGACATAAAATGTCACACAAAAATACTTTGCGCCCATGCAAGAATAATTGTGTAGCAAACTTTTAGTCCATTTTAGTTTCCAAATAGAAGAGCCTCAGTCTCATCTACTGTATGCCTATATTCCATGCTTCGCTTCCCAGAAAATGAAACTTATTTTACTGATGTTAAAGCTGCATTATGTAGCCAAATTTGGTAATCAATTCCGTTGTTGAAAGCGTAGTTTTTTGCAGCACTACACTGGTCTCAAAAGATTAGGTTTTTGACCATTGCTCCTGTTTTCTGGGACAAATTACCTATGTTAAAAGAAATAGTTGTGTATTATGGTTCTGATGCAGACGAGGTACAGCTTTTTATTCCACCAGTCTATCCTCAATCTAAACTGCTTCACTCAACCACTTCCTTCACCTAAATTCTCCTCTAATTTGTTTTCGTCTGTACACCGATGAGCGAAAACATTGACCACTCAGAGGTGAAGCTAAAAATGAATAAAAGGCACTTGTCAAGGTCTACAGAGATTAAATGGTAAGCAAACAGTCACTTCTCTTAGTCAACTTGTTGGATGCCGAGAAATGGGCAGGAGTAAAGACCTGAGCAAATTGTTCCGGCTAGATGACTGGGTCAGAGAATATCTGAAACGACAAGGCTCGTGGGGGTCTCCCAGTCAGCAGTGGTGTGTTCTGACAGTTGTCAAAGGAGGGACAAACCACAAACCAGCGATAGGGGGTTGGTCACAAGGGTTAGCTTTTGTTCCCTGTGATACCGATGAACAAAAGTTATGCAACCGGAAAGTCAGGGGAGAGCCATCTTTATTCAGCATGAGACGTCGATGTTAACAGTCCATAGTTCTTTCATTTATCTCCATTATCTGACCTATGAGGCTTTATTATTCCTTAAATGAAAATAAGATGCAGTGGACACAGCTTCCCCTGACACATAGCACTGTATGGCATTGCAATTGTAGTGACCATCCTGATCAATCTTTATCATACACATCAAATCTCAGGTTACTATCAGTCTAACTTGTGTCCAACAGAAACAGACATAACATGACATATTCATGAAATGCAAAGTTCATTCCCAATAAACCATTTAAACAGTCAAAGTCCCCCCTTGTCCATATCATGAGTCATGCATCAACATCCTACCAACAACCAAACATATCCTTAATGTAACACAACACTCAACTCCAATGAATGTACTAGTGACAGTTTCAACCTTTGAAAAGCAACTTCACAAAAAAACTAGTGTCAATGACCAATTTTAAGGTAGAATGTAGTCCTCTCCCGGTCTTGTGAGGTATGACAATACATACATAAGAGATCATAATACCAGTCAATTTAGGAAAACTATTGATTGTTAGGAATGATGCTAAATTCCCATCAAATGTCCTGTAGTTCGAGTCTTCTGTCTTGTATCAGTGATGTAAAGTTCCAATATCAGTTATTGCAGTCAGTGTGATGTGGACCCAGCAAATTGCCTGGTTGTCCCAACAAGTCAGTGTAGGTGTGTAAAAGAACAGTGAGTTTCCGACACTTCACTAATTCAAGATTAACACCACAACAGTGTCTTCCACTTTGATGGTACCATGTGACCTTTCCAGTCAACTGTCCGTGGTACTCTGACCTGTAGTATGTGGAGTCCTTCAGGTGGATTCCGGTGGATTCTCTTCACATCTCACTGTCGATAATTTATCTAGAAATGGAGCCAAGTGATCTGACCCTGGCATAGTTCTGCCATGTGAGTGGTCAGGAAGATTTGAAACAGATTCAACCATTGTGGTTGTTGAAATCTTTCTCGAACATTTTGCTGGTACTCACACACTCAGTTGTCTGTGTCCAGTCAGTGATGTGATGCATCATCAGAAGAGGGGTTGTGATGTCCCAATCTTTTGAATGTATAACTGCAAAACAACGATTAGTGTGGTTCAACAGTCCATCGGACTTTCATCCACTGGGTATTGTTCCGTCAACTTCCAACAATGAAGACAATAGATCAGTCCGGAAAACCTGTGGATCTCAAAAGTTCCATCATCAGGGTGAAGCGTTAACCCTATTCAGACAAATTTCCAGAAAATGTCAAAGTTCCTTTTCCATCTAGAACTGGCTTGGTTGTGGTTTGACTCCTTGCGCTATATTTATGCTCGATAGCAGTGGAATAAGATTGTTGTCATAGTGTCCGGTGTAGGAGGACAGAAGAGCAGAGGCAGAACGGCTGTTTTGGAAATAATCCATACTGGTTTTAATAACGTTCAAACGAAACAAACATACAAACTTAAATCAGACACAATGACCGGGTGACAAGTATAGCCTACGGCTAACAACCAAAATGAACCACACAACCGTGTGGAAACATTGAACATAAATAGGTTCCCCAATTGGAGGCAATAATAAACACCTGCCTCCAATTGGGGAAACCAAAGCCCATAGAGGTGGCCAGAGTCACCTCTTTTGGCCATGTCCTGACTATGGCCCAAGCCAGTGGAAAGATGGCTAGGGGCATAGCCAGGACATGACAATTGTCAGGCTTTGACTTTGCTGAGGCAAATAAGAAATGGTTAGATCAACTCTATTCAACCATAAAACTGTTAGACATTACATCCAACAATACAATCTACAAATAAACCAATTGAAAACCTCCTGTAGATGGAAAATGTAAAACATAACAGATGCAGATGCTCCGTTATAACTATGCAAACAGGAAAACTCAGTTTTTTATTGAACTCCTTATAATTACCAATTTGATTTGCTTTGAGCCCTTAGCTCAACTCTTTCCAATCATAATCAATCAACATATCATAC